>PVIW01010290.1:0-38705 GCA_004026585.1 Noctilio leporinus
GTCAGGGGAACGGGGTAGGGGGGAGGGAGAGGTAGAGGCAAAGATGGGGAGCAGCTTAGACAAGAACCTAGTATAAAGGAACCATGGACATGGACAACAGGTGGGATTGACTTTGGGGGGAATGGGTGGGTGGGTGGGGGGACAGAGGGGAGCAAAAAGGGGACGGATGTAATACAACAACAATAAAATTAAAAAAAAAGTCTGTCAATGTAATATAGAAGGATTATAATAATAAATGTTTTGGAGGAGAAAAAAAAAAAAGAATTATGCTCTTGGGACATCTTATTTCAACCATGTAATTTAAATTCTCCACTATCAAATGTGTCTTGATATTCAGTTGCCTTGTCTGTCTTTCAAAGTCCAAAGACACAAAAAGAGTTGTTTAATAAAACTTTCTTTGACTCTCTTTAGGAAATCTAATAGATCCCAGAGCTTTATGCAAAGTAGTCCAGTTGGTAAAAACCTAGTAGGCAATGATAACTATTGCACTTGAGAATTTTGAAGTCAGTGCTGAGTCTTACACTACTGTGTGCCTAAGAGGTCCTGGAAGGTTTGGTGTTTTTTGTTTGTTTGTTTTATTTTTTAATTTTTAAAAGATTTTATTTATTTTCAGACACAAGAGAAGGGAGAGAGAGAGGAGAGAACATCGATTGGTTGCCTTTCACATGCCAAAACCTCGGGAGCCTGGCCCACAACCCAGGCACGTACCCTGACTGAGAATCAAACCAGCAACCTTTGGTTCACAAGCTGGCACTCAATCCACTGAGTCACACCATCCAGAGCCTGGAGGACTTGTTTAAACAGACTTTGGGCCTAGGCCTGTGTCTTGACAGTTTTGTAAAGCGCCTCAGTGATGGTGATGCTGCTAATTTGCAGATGACACTAAATAACAATTCTCTTGTCATTATTTGGGAATATTTATGTCCAGGTAGATTAAATAATTATTTATGTTAAATTCTGTGCTATTAAAAACTGTCAGATTCAGCCTACAAATTTTTAGCAAAACTATCTTCATTTGTATAGGTGTCAGAGACAATTAGGAAAGCTGAAGACAATTTATTTTTCAGATTCGCAATTCTAACCAAGAATCTCAACCCTATGAGGTCCTTAAATGGTAGATAAATGAGTTTCATCATAAGGATAATCTTTATAAAAAGAAATATATCCAACACTATATAAAATATTAACTCCATGGTCACCGATGGCCATACCTGTATCTCTATATCTGTATTTGTTAAATGGGTCCCTTCTAACAAAAGCAGGACACAGGCTCTAATAGGTCATGATTAGGTCATAATGAAGAGATCTCAAAGTCCACACTAAGGATTGTTCATTTTTGAGTTATTGTTATGAAATTACCATATGAACTTTGACATTTATTCCCCATAGCAATCTGGGTTCAATGAATAGATATAAAACTCCATGGTAGCTTAGACAGGGGCCATGTAATGTAAAGAATAATAATTTATAATAAAAGAGTAGCTATGACATATAAAGAAACTCTATCCTTAGGTCTAATTGCCAGGCTTGAGCTGCTCAGCAGTTTCTGGGCAAGCACTTCAGAATGAAGAGAATCAACAACTCACGGCTATGAGCATACAGTGCAAGTCCAGGTGCCACTAGGAAAAGGACACCTTCAGAGCAGACAGGCCACATGGGAAGTAGCTGTGATCAGGCTTCAGGATGCTTTCATCGAGAGTTCAGGTGCTAGAGGCTGGGACTGGAGGCCCTCAGATCACACGCTGTGCAGAGCCTCTGATTTCAGTGCCCACAGATGGGGAAAGGTTACCTCGCGCCCAATGCTGCAAGATTCCGCAGAGACCACCTTCTGGGCTTACACTGAGACAGTGCTCTATGGCTGTACTCACACTTACACTCTTTCCTTTCTCTTCAGCTTCACCTGTTGGTGGGAGAACACTATTTACACCTAGCAACACCTAACAACAAAAATACCACTTACCTTTTCCTAACTCAAGCTTAAATAGTCATCTGGGAAACACAAAAATAGTATCTGTCCTACAATATTTTAGCATCTTCCAATGTTAAAATCTTTTAAACCAAAGCTAAATAAACAAAATCAGAGAATGCTTGGTGAAGCATAAATATCACAAGCATATAATTAATATGTTGGACATTTGTGACTATTAATTTGAGGAGGCGTGAGTGTTGCCATTCAAGTTGATTGCTGCTTACTATGTTGATGATATAGTTTTCTGTTGTATTTCTGTTATTTATCATTTTATCTTAATTGTTTTTTTCCCACTTCTTTTTCCTTCTAGCTCTTAAGGTATACATTCAGTAGCCTAGATCACTGACCTCAAATTTCTCTTCTAATGAAAGTGTAAAAGAAGAAATTTTCCTCAAAATAGTGATTTTGCTGCAACCTACAAAAATTTTTGAATAATTTATTTTTATTGTACTTTTTCCATTATCATTTTATTCCCTCTATACCTTGTTCCACCTCCATCCATGCTTTTCCCCTTGCAATCACAATACTGTTGTCCATGTTCTTGAGTTATTTTTCTCTTCTGCCTGATCCCTCCCCTCCCCAAAGCCCAGTTCCAGAGCTGTTTTCCAGCTCTCTTATCTATCAGTCTGTCTCTGTTTTGCTTATAGGTTCAATTTGTTCATTAAATTCCACATATGAGTGAAATCATATGGTAGTGATCTTTCTATGACTGGCTGATTTCACTTAGCATACTGTTCTCCAGGTCCACCCATACTGTTGCAAAGGGTAAAATGTTCTTTTTTTTTATTATAGCTGAGTAGTATTCCAGTGTAAATGTGCCACAGCTGTTTTATCCACTCATCTAGTAATGGACACTTGGGCTGCTTCCAAATCTTAGCTATTGTAACTAACACTGAACATTTTAATAGGATTTTTAAAAATTTTATTATGTTTCAAATATTCTTTAACTTCCATTATAATTTTGCCTTGAACTCATAAGTTCTTTAGAAGTACTATATAAAGTTCCAACTATTTCAGGTTTTCCAGATATATTTTCTTATTTATTTCTAATTTAACTTTATGTTCTCAGGGAACACACTCTGGATGATTTTCATTATTTTAAATTATTGAGACTTTTATGGCTAAGCATATGGTCTATATTGGTTAATGTTCCATGTACAACTGAAAGTGATGTGTATTCTGCAGTTGCTGGGTGTAGTATTCTATAAATGTTAATTAGTTTAAATTGGCTGATAGTATAATTCAAGTAGTCCACCTACTTCCTGACTTTCTCTACGTGTTCTATTACAAATGCAGGAGTTTTAAAATTACCAGCATTAGTTTTGGATTTATCTATTTCTCCTTTCAAGTTTGTCAGTGTTTGCCTCATGTGTTTTAAAGCTTTTGTCTTTTGTGCATACACATTTAGGCTTATTATGGTTCTTGTTCCATTTACTTTATTATCATTGGGAACTGTCACCTTGGTATTTGGTAATATTTCCTGACCAAAGTCACCTTGTCTGGTGTTTATATAGGCACTTTAGCTTTCTTATTATTAGAGTTTGCACAGTATATTTCCCCCATCCTTTATTTTTAAATCATCTGTGTCTTTATCATTAAAATGTGTTTCTTATATAGCAAATCTAATTGGAAATACCTTTGTTTTATCCATTCTGAGGATAAATTGGCATATTTAATTCATTTGTATTTAATATGATTATTGATGTAGTTCAATTAATTCTACCTTGTAATCAGCTTTCTATTTATCTCTTAGGGGTTTTCTTTCCTATTCTTTTCATTTCTTTTCTTTTTCTTCTATCATTTAGGTTACTTTTGGTCTCAAAGGATATCTCCTTTTGGGTTAACTTTCAGTTCTTTTTTATGAAGTGTCCTATTGGGTAAATATGCATCTTTAATGTATCAGTGTTCAATTTTCTTTCTGCAATTATTGTCATAAAATTTACTTTTCCCTATATTATAACCCTATGCATATTTTTATTACATTGCTTCAAGTATATAATGATTTTTCAAAGTAATTTCAAAAATAAAAATACAATAAATTTTATTACATTTACCAGAATGGTTACAATTTCTATAGATCTCATTTTATGTAAATCTGTCTATTTTAGCCCTATTTATTTATTAATTTTTGTAAATACCTGAATTCTCCATAGAATTTCCCAAGTTCTTACATAGTCAATCCATTCTGACTGACTGACCATACACCTGAGGGTCTCTCAGCCTTTTTCTAGTTCTGGTAATTTTTCAATTTGAAAAATCCCTCATGATTGTTCTCTCCCATTTCTGGTTCTTTGCATAGCCCTGCACCTCTGCAGTTGAGCACTCAAAGACTCAAGGAGATACCAATGCAGATTTCTGGAATTCTTTTCTGCATAGTTTAAACAAATACTGAAGCCAAACTCTTTCCTAAACAAATTTTTTAAATCTTAGAATTATTTAAATCTAATTAATCTCCACCTAATATATGTATGTTACTTTGTCACTTTTTCTATCTAATTTTTATAATCTTATACAAGAGCACAGCTTTGAGTTAGGAGAATATGGCAGTAATTCAGGTGATAAACAACGTCTTAGAGTAGGGTGGCAGTGGTAGAGATTGGAAGTGGTTAGATTCGGAGTATTACATATATTGAAGGTATTGTATAATGAATTTGTTGATGGATTTAGGTTTGGATTATTACAGAAAGAAGGGAGTCATGGCTGACTCTAGAAGTGATTAACTGGCAGATTTACATTGCCACCCACTAAAGGAAAGCACCATGCTCCCATGGAGCAGGTTTCGCCAGTAGAAACCATGAGTTTGATTCTGAAGAATAAATCAATTAAACATGTAAATGGAAATATCTAAATTAGATATGTGAAGCTGGAGTTCAGGAGAAAAGGTTAGTGCTGGAAATAAAAAAAATTGAAAACTGTCAATGTATGTATAGTATTTAAGGACATGAAACAGGATAAAATCAGCTTGTATAGTGCATGTAGCAAGACAAAAAGATGGTCTGAGGGTGAATTCTAAGCCACAGAATTATTTAGGAAGTGGAGAGCAAAGAGGATCTAGCAAAGGAGACTGAGGAGTAGCCAGTTACACAAGAGGAAAAATGAGAGTAGCATCCTGCAAGACATCTGAGGAAAGTATTTCAAAAGAATCATATGGGTCAAATACCACCAATAGCATAAGTACGTTCAGGTGCAGTGGTCATCAGTTCTGTTAATTTAGAGTTTAAAGGTAACTAATGAAAAGACCTGATTCAGTGGAGCAAATTGACAAAAATGTTACTGGAATGAATTTAAGAGGGCAAATGGAAGGTATGGAGTCAGCTAATAACGATAAGCCTTCTGAGGAATTTTTCTATGAAGAGGAGCAAGAAGTGGACTGGGAGCTGTAAAGGCTGGGAACACAGCAAAAGCAGTGTCCTGGAATAGTAAGTGGCAAGAAATGGAATCCACAGGCAAGGTGTAGGGCGTGAATTTAGACAGCAAGCATTTTAATCATTCAATAGGAAAGAAGGAAACAGAAATGCTAACACATTCGGTTGGTAAATCTGATGCAAAAGTGTTCAGTTTTGGTATGATCAGTACTATTTTGCAATGCTACAAGGGAAGAGGAGATAGCTTTAAGGTAGATTATTGTTTTTTCAGAAATGCCAGGTGAAGAAATGAAATTCCTGCTAAACACATGATCTGCATAAAATATCACCACCTACTTGATTCTGCAAACACATACTCATAACTTAAAGGCTATGTTGACGTTTTGTAGGAATTCTTAAATTCTCTGATAGTCTGAAATGACTTTGAGATCAAAACTTGAAAAATTTAAATGGAAATATCTTTTTAAGACATTCATAAGAGCCCTGGCTGGTGACACAGTGGATAAGGTGCCTGACTGTGAACTCAAAGGTCTCTGGTTTGATTCCCCAGCCAGGGCAACATAACCAGGTTGCAAGCCAGGTCTCCAGCCAGGTCTGTAGCTGAAGGCAGATGAAAGGCAACCATACATTGATGTTTCTCTCCCTCTCTGCCTCTTTCCCTTCCCCTCTCAGAAAAATAATAAATAAAATCTTAAAAAAAAAAAAAAGATATCCATATGAGCAACAACTTTTCTATTTTGTGAAAAAAGCAATTAATGCAACCTAAGGTGCTTTAAAAATAATTACTAATCAGCCCTGGCTAGTAGCACAGTGGATAAGGTGTCAACCTGAGACCTTTGGTTCGATTCCCAGCCAGGGCACAAAACCAGGTTGCAAGCCAGGTCTCCAGCCAGCTCTGTAGCTGGAGGCAGGTGAAAGGCAACAATACATTGATGTTTCTCTCCCGCTCTGCCCCTCTCCCTTCCTCTCTTTGGAAATAATACATAAAACCTTTAAAAATAGTAATTACTAATCAGAATCAAGAGAATCATGGAGTGGAATGCTTCATACCTACAGAAAACTTTTTAAGTTTTGATACAGTTGGGAAGGCTCTTTATCCCTGAATAGGTTGATATAGAAAGAAACAGGGGTAAGAAATTCTCCAACTACCTCTCTGTACAATATCTGAAGGCAAATTCAACAACTAAAAGAAAAGGGAAGAGAACACAGATGTGCCCTGTCAGTATGAAACAGAAATAGATGAAGCCCAAGGAGAACAAGATGAAACAGCATCTGTCTCCTGGCTCCTCTCTGCAAAGGTAGGAGAGTTAACATGAAAATTTGAGTCAAGATGGAAAATGATGAACAATCATAATTAGGTATGCGCTGGATATATTTTCTTTACTTTGATTCTGCTTAAAGGGAATAAATAATGATTTGTAATATATTCAGAGAGTGGATTTTTGCTTCTAGCTCATAATCCCCAAAGGGATTCGCTGGTGATTACACTGCAGCCTGCAAAGCTGACAGTTCTCTATCTTCTAGTTTCACTGGGATTTTGCTTTTCTTTTTTGTTTGTTTGTTCTAAAAAATTAAAAAAAAAAACCTGTACCTCTCCAAGGATTGTTTTTTCATCATATATATCTGTAAGACATTCACTTCAACATTTCCATTTGTGAAATAATTATTTTATGTGTGTGATGAACTGCTCAAAGGTAAATGAAATTAAACATAGAGAATGCATTTTTGTGAAAGCATATGTTCAGGGACTGGGATATCAACAAAGTCCCTGAAGTAAACAAAACCTCTAGGATAACATGGAATGGGTGGGTCCCCTATCACAACCAATGGAATAGAGGATTATAACATTTTGACAAGATGTCAAAAAAGTCATTTTCCAAAAAAGTATTCTCCATAAATCAACACTTTAAGAAAATGTCTTCCCTTGCCTAACCACAATTTTAAAATAATTATCTTCATATACAAAGAAAACAAGATTTGAACTATCCAGATAACTCGAGCTGGAAATAAATTTGCAGAAATAGTTGCATCTGAACAATTGCTTCCATTCCCCTCTTCTTTTACATGATTGGAAATCAGATTTTAAAAATTACATTGCAAACAGTGTGAAATAAATGATCAGAGTAACATCAGCAATAACCTAATTCTTTATTACAAGGCCAATATGCAGTCTTGCATTGATGTACCCCATGATCCTCTCATCTAGTTTTCTAATCTTGTAAGACAGTTAGAAATACATTCCGTGTCTATCTTCCAAATATTCTCTGTGCCTTTCAACAAAGATTCCCTAAAACAATAGCCATTGTTGAAAAAATAAAGCATGTTCATAATAAAGTTTGCCTACACTAATTACCAGATTAATTTTTTTCTCAATGTTACTGAGAAAACAGAGATTATTTTTTCTAACAATTATACCTTTATGGGGGTTGGTCCCAATATGTATTTCTGAATGTACTTCTTTTTATTTCCCAGAGTTTTTTTCATTTTTGCTATAATTAGTGATAACAATAATTAGATCTGTTACCTTATTCAAAAAATTATTTATGTTCTGGCTGGTGGCACAGTGGATAAGGTGCCAGCCTGCAAATCCAAAGGTCACTGGTTCAATTCCCAGCCAGAGCACAGAACCAGGTTGCAAGCCAGGTCTCCAGGCAGATCCGTAGCTGGAGGCAGGTGAAAGGCAATCATACATTAATGTCTCTCTCCCTCTCTGCCTCTCTCCCTTCCCCTCTCTCTAAAAATAATAAATAAAATCTTTAATAAAATAAAATTAAAATTAAAGGATTATCTAAAATTTCCCTTAATATATTATAGTATATATTAATCTTCACATGTTTATATGATTCTATAATTTCTTCAAAAATTAGAATATTGATAGAATATTTCTGGCAATAAAATCACAATTTCTCCTAAGAAGTGTAAATATTTCTCAACTGAACCTCTGACATTGCAGTGATATTGATATATACTGACATAGAATATTATTGTTTAAAATTGACTTTGTAATTTTATTTCTTTGACCCAATAGCATTTTTCTATGTAATTCTCCTAAATATACTGCAGGTCTTATTCTGCTTAGGATCTAGGCTTTTGATTTTTTTTCAAGATCAAATACAAGGCCATGTCTATCAAAAGCTATGAAGAACAAAGGGAAAAGAGAAACAACACAGAAGAAATCCCAAATGGTGCAGTGAATTCTGTAAATTTATGCCTTTGAGCCAAACCAAACAAATTGCCTTTTTGTTGATAACAATGTTGGATAACAATGTTTCCAGAAAGCAAGTTAAGTGAATAGATTTTCCAAATTTGTCTGAGATACAAATGAAAATAACATTTTTCTTTGCACATTTTTCAATGTTTAGTTACCTCCACAATATGTACCAGGCTGCTAAAAATACACTCTTTTGAACAATTAGTTCCTTAAAAGAGAAACCCACTTATTGGGAAAGTAGGTGTTAAAAGACTTGTATACTGAATCACTTTCCTTATTTTCTTAGTAAAAGAATAATGTATTCCCTATTGATGGTGCTACATAGGCTTATGGGTGCCATTAATGCAGATAATAAAAACAAAATTACAAAATAAAATAGCCCATCTTAACTTAGTCCAGATGCTTAATAATCATTGAGGCCACAAAGTTATTTCCTGAGGAAAGCCCCTGAATCAGAAAGTATTAGATTTGGTAGTGTTAAAAAAATTATTCTGACATTTAGTAAAATGGAAAAAAAAGACTTTTATTCACAACTATTACAATCAATGTCAAGACTATCATAATAGGGAAAAAGAGTATAGCTCAGTTATAAATATAGCTAAGATAATTGCAGATTTATGGCCAAGGAACAGAGTAAGGGAGTCAGTAGATGGGAAGTTACTAAGAGGAGACATTATTGATAGTGGTATTCTTATTAAATTGACAATAATATTTTTGCTGAAGGCAGGTCAGGGAATTACACATCAAAAGTGGATGATGAGGAACTTGATCAGAAACTGTGGGTCATCAGACATCAAGAATATGGGGATTCTTGTTAAACTAAGACTTTTTGCTGAAGTTGGGCTATGAAGCCTGGCAGAACAGGACAGACACAGAAGGCCAAAGTTGAAAGGGGGCTTGGAGGAATCTAAAGTTTTGTCAGGAAAGCTTTGTCATTAGCCTAATTTGGAAACTTCAAAACTGCCAGTGGCTTACACAAATACAGATTCATCTTTCTTTAATTATAGCATAGAGCTAAAATAAAGTTTCATGACTTCAGGAAAACAAGCTCATAACTTGCTAGAACAGGTCCTCAAGATGTGGCTTACAACTCATGGTCAAAAGTGGCCAACTAAAAATAAAAGTTATCTGCTCATCCTTCCACCCAGCACATATAGAACATGCCAAAGGCTGTATGGCTCATCTTGTTTCATGTATTACTGGCAAGGATGGCTCTAATATTCAATGGGTTATTCAGTGTGGCCTCACATGCTCATCTGCAGGGGGAGGGAGGAAGGGAAGTGGGACTTTGTTTTAATTTTTCATTGGGGATCTTTGTTCTCCAGGGCGCCTCTTTCCTCCTTTATGATCATGAATCCCCCAGGGTTTCTCCCTCTTTATATGGCCTTCTGGAAAGATGCTCAACTTCTTTGAATAAAAGCTAGTTTCCAAAAAATAAAAGTGGAGACTGTAAGCTCTCTTAACACGATGGCCAAAAGTTATACTATATTACATCTATCATGTTCTTCTTGTCAAGTGAAGTCAAGGTAAGCCCAGATTCAAGAGAAGAGGGAATGAATTCCCTGCTACATGAGAGAAATATTATGCATATACAGGAGAAAAAGAATTGCTGGCAGCCATCTTTGTAGACAATCCACCACAGTTCATCTTCATAGTCATTCCACCTCTACCGTACTTTGCCATTATTGACCAAAAACAAACGTTGGGGATGTATCATCCCTTACAGATTTTGACCAAACCCAGAACCTCTTCGTACCCTTCACATTTGGCTAACACAGTGCCTTTGGACTATTTTTGTTCCTTAAAAATGTATTTACTTATTAAAACAAGTTCAAAATATGTACATATGAGTAATTAACATTTTAAATTCCAGCATATACTCATATATTCTTAAAATATCAGGAACCATGACAAAACATGACACAATGGAATAACTAGTGAGGTATATATAAATGGAATGTGCTTCCCCAAATTATTTGTATCCCATTACAGAAGTTTAGAATTATATCCTCTTTAGAGAAATAAAGAGGGATATAAAATTATTCAAACTGTTGAGAATTTCAAGCCCTTCATCAAGAAGAAACATTTTGAATTATGTTCTGTTCAGAGCATATGTGCCATATTATGCCAAATCCTAGGGATTATAGTCAGAAAAGGGCATTGATAATGGCAAGGTGCTAGCTGAAATAATCTCCAAAGTATGTGTTATGAGGAAGATTGACAGTTAAATTGGTATAGCATAAAAAATAAATTAACCATCTTATTTATAGATGTGTGTAAATATTCATATTTTGTATTGTTTCAGACTCAAAGTTAATCAGAAGCAGTGGTAAAAATGTCGAAGAGATATATCTTTTCTTAAATTAAGGAACAGAGTTTGGACCAATAGAACCACAAAAACGGTTGTTCTTCAGTCAGAGGAGGTATATAGCTAAATCAGTACCTGACACAGAGTAGATACTTACTATTGGTTTTTAAATGAAATACTGAATGGTCATGTAAAGGGTAATGCACGGAAATAATTCCTCAATGAGCAGTGGAAAGAAATAAGAATAACCTTTGAGGTCTGGTCTAACTCTGCAAACACAAAAGAGGCAGACCCCCTTTGAATCTTATCTGGAAAGGTTCAGCAATGAAAGAAACAGAACAATCATGTTATAAAACTGCCAAGTATTATGCCAGCCTGGACCACTGAGGGAACTATTAGCACAATTCCAGCACAAGAGCCATGAAAAGACACATTAGAATAGTGATGACATTTTATCTTACTATCTTATTACTTTAGTTCTTCTCATTTTTTCCCCTTAGATGTGTTTATAAAAATGTGTATGTCCTTTTATATTTTTAGTCAGCTCCCATGCTTATTAGAATCTTTGTGTTATAAGCCAATGACCATATCTATTCAATTTTCTTTGGATTACATTCAAGTAGGCACTACATAAATGTTCATTCAAGATCACTTTCAAGATGATTTATCTTTAATGATTATTTGATTTTTTCATATCATACATTAAGCCAATATCTCAAGGGTGGATAACTTCATATAATTAGCAAACACTATTATTATGAATGTGTAAACTCATACACATACATACACTACATTTTTTCAAGTGATTTTACATAAGATACAGATTTTTATATTTCCTTAATTTCTGTTGTGCATATTTATTTAATAGTGAAATTATCTGTAAACTATTTCAGGAAAAAAGTAGACTCCCCAAATCTCAAGAAACTTTCATCCTGAAATAATTTTAAAACTACAGAAGTCTGCAGTAAAGTATATAATAGGCATTGCAGAAGTGCCAGCTCCATCTTTCCCTATGCACAGTTCAAATTCACCATTGGGAAGTGATTCTTAGGAAGGGGTAACTGAAAACCTTCACTTTTATGGGTGAGTTTTATAATTCTTGCCCACCATATAGTTAGGGAAAGATACCAGTTAGCAATCTTTACTCACTTTGATGCCTATTATTTGTGTATACTCATATTTCAGTCTTTTAGTTATTATGGAAGTTTCTCTCTTCTCCCCCATCAAAGGACAGCATTTAGAAATATATTTAACAGATCATTAGCAAGGTACTATGCTATTGTCTTTATAGAAATGATGTTTATTTCATCCATGAATAATTGATCATTTTTGTCAATAAATTACCATTAAAGTAATATAATTTTCTTAAAAGTTGAAATTTTCAAAGCAGAATAAAAACAGTGTTATTGAGTCATTCATTTCTATTAAAACTAACATCTTGACATGCATGAACCAAATAGTAGTTATGGACCAGAATACTCATAAATAGGTTGTTGAATAATGTATAAGAAACACATTGAAAAAATTTGATTCATTTAAACATCATTTAAAGTACATTAAAGCATAAACTTGTACACTGTAGTCAGGATTCAGAAAAAAATAAAGCAGCTATCAAGTAATCTTAGTACAGTAGTTAAGAGCATGGACTTTGACATCAGATAAAATAGCTCTGTGGCCAGGGACAACAGGTGGGATTGACTTTGGGGGGAATGGGTGGGTGGGGAGGGGGACAGAGGGGAACAAAAAGGGGATGGATGTAATACAACAACAATAAAAAATAAAATAAAATAAAATAGCTCTGCTTCTTGAACATTATATAATCCTGAGCAAGCTCATTTCTTTGCCATTTTAACATTTGCTTCAAATGTTAATATAAAAAATAATGCTAAATTCTTGAGTAATTATGTGAATTAAATGTGATAATACATAAATTGAAAACCATAGAATCTGGCAAAGAGTATATATATATACACACACACATATATATATGTATATATAGTATATATATATATATCTTCGTATATATGCATATTTAGATATATACACATAATATTTGATAAATAATGCAACAAATGAATATTGGCAAATCCTATACCAAAGATTAAGTTAGGTAGTAATAATATAAGAATGAGACAAACCCCTGCCCTTAATATCATCCAAGAATCATCAGAGACCCAGATAGATAAGTGGATGAACTAGTACAATGACCACTGCTGTAAAAGAGGTCTTCGGAATATCACCTTACTGTTACTGAGGAGAACAAGTAAATGAAAGACTGCTAATTTAGGCTAGTTCAGGTGAGGTAAGTTTTGTTTGAGTTATCTAGATAAAACATTTCCATTTCATTTTATAGTCATAGCTAATGGCCTAATTTAATAAACTGTTTCAAAGATACTTAGTTCCCCTCCTGAATTAAGCCAGAGGTCAGTCCCAAGGTCATGGTGAGAAACTGCCTATGGATTTCAGCCTCAATTGGAAAACTGGCCTTCAATCTCTATAAAAAGAATAAAAGGAGGTTTTTGTTCCTTTTTCCACCTACAGAGAAAATATTGTAGTATCCTCAGGAGCAAAAAGAAAAGAAAATTGCCCTTTGGTTCCTTTATTATGAGCTACCTTAATTTCAAATTTAAAGAAAGACTGGAGGGGAAAAACTCTAGCTAAAATGACTTTAGGGGATACTGAGTAAAAAGTATATTTTACACAAAATACTTAATAATATGATACATAAATCATCCCAGTAAAACCCAAGTTGGAAGTTGACTCGGGGGAAGTTACAAAGGTTAAAGCTTAGACAAGTAATAAATGAGGAAAGCATCCTTATTACCTTAAGGGGAGGCATTGTGTCAGGACAGAGGTTTTGTGCAGAACTGATTTATTAATACTTTCAAGCAAAAAGATATTAAAAATCTTGTTCATGAAGTTCATACTGTAACCATTTGCATGAATGCTGTGTGGGCATTTCACTCTTGGACACAGCTTTTCCATCAAACAGCACAACTCAGTCTTTTGCCTAACTAGTAGAGAATCAAGGATATTTTACTCATAGAAGTGCCCTATTTTAACTCTGCTAAATAATGCTACTCAATGCCTGTGTTTTAGATTCAATAAGACAGAGCCAGGAAGCTGTGTTTCATGTCAAAATAAAAAACAAAATATCATCTATCTTTGTCAGCCAACCTCCAAATTTGAAAATTATGTTTGACTTACTTGCCCTCGAAGCCCCATTTAGCTATTTGTCAAGCCTTGTCAATTTTACTCCCAATATATCTCTCCTATTGATCCCTTCTTTTCTGGTCTCTCTGCAAAAATAAGAGTGCAAATATCATGACCTTTTATCTGTTTTTAGCATGATCTCCTAATTAGTTTTCCTAACACCCAGGCTTCCCTACTTCAGTTCACTCTTCTCATAAATACAAGATTATTCTGTCCAAAATACCTCATTGATCACACAGCTTACTTGATTTAAAATCTTGAAAGTTTCTCTCTGAGGGAAAAATAGCTTAGATCTGCCATATTTTATGCTCAGAAATAATTAAAAATATATAAATCTCACAACATTTAATTCAGACAACAATTTGTTTCAGGAAACTACAGATACTGAAATTTTATTAATACTTAATGTTGTAAGCTGTATGTATAGGATGGTAATAATTAACTCACAATGACATCACAGATCCAGAGCTAATTAACTTTAATTGCATCAAAAGACTTTGGATATTCTTTTGATATAGGAGCTCAGATAAAGGCAGAGTTATTTAAAAAATGGTTTAAAAATAAAATGAACTGAGTTAAATAGATCATTATCAAAATCAAAACAAAAACAGCCCTGGCTGGTAGCACAGTGGATAAGGCGCTGGCCTGCAAACCCAAAGGTCACTGGTTTGATTCCCAGCCAGGGCACATAATCAGGTTGCAAACCAGGTCTCCAGTCAGGTCTGTGGCTGGAGGCAGGTGAAACGCAACCATGCATTGATGTCTCTCTTCCTCTCTGCCTCTCTCCCTTCCCCTCTTTCTAAAAATAATGAAATAAAATCTTAAAAAAAATAAAAATACACAGGCTTAAAACAAAAACAAAAACAAAAAATCTGACTTATCACAATCATTCTTCATGTTCAAACTACTTCTTAACTGCGCTGTCCTCATTACTTTCAGTCCACATCATGGCCCCTTTGAACTTCCTTCTCTTAGATGTAGATTTTAAGAAAACCAGAGTCTCAAACTACATAGAAAAGGAAGTAGAATAGACCCCCTACATATACATTTCTGACTGGTTTTATCTTCATGTTTTCCTCTGTCTTACTCTTTACTGAAATTCCCACTGCCATTAGATTGGTTGTTTGTTCTCTTTTGTATACAATTAAAGAAATTTTCATAAACTTCACATAAATAGCCCTGGCCTATGTCTTCACCTGATCTTGGTCCTCTAAATGACACCACTCAATGGAAAAGGGAAAAGGAAGACCTACAGCTGGCTAAGCTTCCTAGAGACATAGATACGCATTTCCAGGGTGGAGTAAACCCTCTACCAAGTGGCAACCTGGATGCACGTTACCGTAGCAGCTGTTTGTGAAAAGTAATAAACAATCTGAACAACCTGTGAATTTCACAATATCAAACCTAAAGGTCCAAAGACATATTCTTTGGAATCAATCACTCATTCATTTGACAAAAATATGATGTCTGTCCAGATGGTATCCAGCCATGTAATATGAAAGGCAAACATTCATGGAAGAAGACACAAGATACAAAAAAACATTGATAATGCTCAGTCCCCATCAAACTAGGCACCTGGGGACTTCATACACTTCTCCCAATCACCATCTGCTGCCCTGTTATATATTGCTAAAACTCATTGACAGTCAGAAATATTTCCCTTTCTAAGCTGATTTTAGTTTTGGGAAAAGCCAGAAGTCACAGGGTGCCAAATCTGGGCTTCAGGGAAGCTGAGTTACCTGGGTGATTTGATATTTCACCAAAAAACTCTCCATGAGACATGATGCATGAGCAGGCACATTGTTGTGATGAAGCTGCCAATCACCAGTTGCCTGTATATGTGGCCTTCTGAATCACCTGAATACCTTCTATGGAAGAATGTTAAAGCTTAATACAAAATTTGATGCAGATTCATTGTTCTACTTACTCAAGCATTTTGAATGTGACAGCCAAACAGTGCAAATGCTCACTCAATAGTGTCTACCACCCCCACCTACTAGGACAGTGAAATTGTCATTGTTCACACATTTTAGTCCCCTTTCCTTAGCTGCCAGGTTACACTGATGTCACACAAGCCATTCTTTTTTTTTTTTCTTAAAGATTTGATTTATTATTTTCAGATGGACGGGAAGGGAAAGAGGCAGAGAGAGAGAGAAACATCAATATATGGTTGCCTTTCTCCTGCCTCCCGCTACAGACTTGACTGGAGTCCTGGCTTGCAACCTGGTTGTATATCCTGGCTGGGAATTGAACCAGCAACCTCTGGGTTCACAGGCCAGTGCCTATCCACTGAGCCACCAGCCAGGGCTCCACTATTGTTATATTTATGATGGCTGGACTTTTTTCCAGACAGATCTCAAGTAATAAAGACAATAACCATGATAAAAGTTGGAAATAAAATAGTAAACAAAGTAGATGTGATAAAATGTGCCTTCAAAGGGCATATAATTAAGGAAGGGATCCAGACAGTGAATGTAGATTTTATTCCAACAACATGAATAGTGTTCTGATAGAAGCACTACATGCTATGGGTTAAAGAAGGAATAAAAGGGTCAAATAAAAGAGGTACTAACCAAGTCAAAGTAGTTAAAAAAAAGGCATTCTATAAGAATTATCTTCTAAGTTGAAAAGCAAAGAAAATTGCCCTGGCTGGTGGCACAGTGGATAAGGCACCAGCCTGTGAACCCATAGGTTGCTGGTTTGATTCCCAGTCAGAGCACCCAAAACCAGGTTACAAGCCAGGTCTCCAGCTGGGTCCATAGCTGGAGGCAGGTGAAAGACAACCATACATTGACGTCTCTCTCCCTCTCTGCCTCTCTCCTGTCCCCTCTCTCTAAAAAATAATAAATAAAATCTTTTAAAAAAAGTAAAGAAAATTAACCCACTAAACTTGAAAGAAAGGAGAGAATGTCACAGAGTAGAAAAATAAAGTAATAAAAGATGCTTACACCAATGTTAATTCCACCTGTCACAAACTGACCCTTTGCCCTCCCCTTATGTTTTATAGTTTTATATCTATGCAGCATTATTATGAGAAACAGAATCAGGACCAACAATTGTCTAAGGTACAATAGAACTTGATTTAATTAATATAATGATATGACACATATTAAAGTATTTAAGGCCAAACACTTAAGCAGTCACCAGTGTTTCAAGGATACCAGTTTTTCAAGAACAAATATTTACAAAAACAAAAATTTATCAGGGGAATAAATCATATGTAGGTAAACAGTATTTTGGGGTCTTTTTTCATAAACTATTTGTAGTCCTCCATCTGAGTGAAAGTTTTGGCTCTGTCTAACTACAAATTAAATAATTTATCCTCATGGGTTAGAAAGGCTGCAGAATGTTGCATGGTCAGAAATAGTAGTGACCACCATTTTTCTAACTTTAATGTCCATGATGAGATTTCCACTGAAGCAAGCTCCTTAGTTTCTCTTCAACAATATTCCCACCCCACACACACACACACACACGTGCACACACCTTTCTTCTCATGGTAGGCAAAATTACTTGTGTGATGGTGAGTTGAGAGAAGTAACTGAGCATTTCAACCCTGTTATTCCCTCTCTGTTCAAGGAGAGTCCAATCTGGTCTGTCCAGACCATGTGACAATCTCTCTGTCCTTCTGAAGGCTGACCGAAGTGGCGTGGCTGTCTCCACAATATAGCAGTAGGCAACCTGAGTGATAGGGACCTGGGTAAGCATTTTTTCTTGATTTTTCATACAGGTTAAGAACAACCAAACTAAAAGCTATTCAATGTTTCTTTTTCTGTGTCCTCTTATAAACTTTGCAAATACTAGCATGAGATGCATTATAAAAAGGGATTTGTCTGAGTAGCTTGAATTCTGAAATTTTAAAATGGGAAAAAAGTTTTTGGAAAACTTTTGGAGTGTTGGATGCTTTCTAAATTTAGAGTGCATTAATAGTCATCCTTAGAAAAATAGATTTCTATTCATTCAAGCAACATGTATTATAAATATTCATTATTTTTTTCTTATTGAGTGCATGCCCTGTACCAATATTATTTCAGGCACTGGAAGTATAACAATGAACAGATGGAAATATTTATATATATACATATATATACATATATATATGTGAGAGAGAGCATGGGTGGATGTGTAAACATGGTACATTAATGATAAATGCTCAGGAAACAAAATAAAACAAGGAAGAAGGGAAGGAGGATGTAAAATGCCAGAGGTGGGAGATGAGGTGAGTAATGAACCACATAGACAAGGATGAACTGGACATGAAAGTCCACAAGTGGGCCAAAATTTAAGACATCTTTAAATACTGTATATTTTAAATATTAAGAGGACAGTTGTTCATGCAGAAGAAGGGAAAAGAAGGAAAGGATTTGTCTCATGCTGTTACTCAAGGACATTTTTACTAGCCTAAAGCTTTCAAATTCCCATCAACCAAACAAAAGCCCAATGTTATTGTAATCATCCTGCCTGGGAAGCAATTCACAGAAGAAGCAAGCTCACTGTGCAGAACTGTCTTTTAAAGGAGTTTTGGTAAAAAAGAAAAAATAAAAAAATTTTTTTTTCTTCATCTCATTATATTACCAACCATTTTACATGGTGGTTTGTGAACAGGGGTTCCTGAGAGCCACCTGGTTAGCTGACTGACCTTCGACCTGGCTCTGAGTAAGAGTCATGAGGCATAACCATTTCAACTCCAAATGGGGAATCATAAGGAATATCATGAACCTGAAACTAGAAGTAGGATTCGGAGAAGCTCGTCCTACAAGAAAGAGGGACATTTTTACCAACTTCATAATCTAGAGCTGTTACTGTAGAAATAATTCCTACCAAAATGATTGTTTTGCAAGGATATCTCTAAATTGTGTTAAATGGCCCTTTTCTCTTTCCTACTATTTCTAGAAAGGGCTCATTTATAGTCTATCTTTTATAGACACATGCCCCTGTTTATTTACTGCCAATGCATTTGTTTGCTGCTAAGTGGAAAGAATTATAATGTTGATGCCTTCCAGCTCCTTTGTTTCATATAAATCTTCAATTACAGCTGGCTAAATGAAACTTTCATATTCTCATACACACTTTTCTCCATAAAATGTTTGGTAGATTTAGCTCTCTTGCTATCAAATTTATCAAAATGGCTTTTCTTTTTATGTCTGCTTTCATGTTCACAACAATTTCTTGGCTTCTTTTGTAAATTTGCCAAAATCTTAATTGCGTTTACAAAAACAAACAAATTAAATGCTTAAAGGAATATACCGAAAGCAGAGGTTTTATGAGAGGAAAATATAAAACATAATGAACTAGAGAGAGGCACAATTAAGGCTCATTTTATTTTTTGACATTTTTAATTATTACCTCATTAAAAAATTAAAACTTTTAAAGTAATCTGCTATCTAGTTGATTTAAATCTCAGTACCTGAGCATTCATGCCAAGAGCATTAATAAGGTAGCTTTTTCAGTTGTGGGGAGTCTAAAAAGGAAGTTAAAAAAAAGAAGTAAAAAATAATAAATTTAAAAAATAAAACCTTTAAATATTAAGTAAAACTTTTTTCTTTATATATATGTTTTGCACTTCACATCTACTTCATGATACATTTCATAATATTCCCTTTAATATGGAAAGAACATTTACTAAAAATAGATACAACTTTATAAAAACATGAATATTATTCTAAAAAATCACTGAGTCATCTTCTTCTTCTTAAAGCAATGAAACTATGTTTAAGCCAAGTAGAGAGGTCCTATGCATTTCTTGATAGTAGAATAACTAGTTTATAACGTAACATCTAAAAAAAGCAGCAGAGAAATGAAAAATATCAAGCCTCTATACTCCAAGATGACAAGATATATTTGCACTAGAATAATCATTCTTTTTTTTAATTTATGTTGTATTGCATTCATCCCCTTTTTACTCCTCTCTGTCCCCTTCCCCACCCACCCACTCCCCGACAAAGTCAGTCCCACTTGTTCATGTCCATGGTTCTTCCATACCAGTTTCTTGACTAAACTGCTCCCCTTCTTTGCCTCTTCCTCCCCTCTCCCCCTGTTCCCCTTCCCCCTACCCACTGAAGGTCTATTCATTGTATTCATGTATCTGGTTCTCTTTTGCTTGTTGTTTGCTTTGTTCTTTATTGGCCTGTAATGGGTGAGATCATATGGTATTTGTCATTCAATGACTCGCTTATTTCACTAAGCATAATACTCTCCATTTTCCATCCATGTTGTTGCAAAGGGTAGGATTTCCTTTTCTCTTTCTGCTGTGTAGTATTCCATTGTGTAAATGTTCCAAAGTTTTTGGATCCAAACATCCACTGATGGGCATTTAGGCTGATTACAGCACTTGGCTATTGTAAATAACACTGCTATGAACATAGGGGTACACAGGTCCTTATGAAGTAGTGTTTCAGGGTTCTTCAGGTATAATCCCCGTAGTGGAATTGCTGGATCAAAAGGCAGTTCCAGTTTTAGTTTTTTAAGGAAACTCCAAATTGTTTTTCATAGTGGCTGCATGAGCCTACATTCCCACCAACAGTGTACCAGGGTTCCCTTTGCCCCACATCCTCACCAACACTTGCTGTTTGTTGATTTGTTGATGATTGCCATTCTGACAGGTGTGAGGTGATATCTTATTGTGGTTTTAATTTGCATCTCTCTGATGACTAGTGATGTTGAGCATTCTTTCATATGCATTTGGGCCCTTTGTATGTCTTCCTTAGTGAGTTGTCTGTTCAGGTCCTTTGCCAAGTTTTTATTTGGACTTTCTGTCTCCCTGATGTTGAGTTTCATAAATTCTTTATATATTTTGAAGATCAAACCCTTGTCTGAGGTATCATTGGCAAATATGTTTTCCCATACAGTTGGTTCCCTTTGAATTTTGCTGGTGTTTTCTTTAGCTGAACAGAAACTTTTCCATTTGATATAATCCCATTTGTTTATTTGTTCTTTTATTTTCTTTGCCCTTGGGGAAATATCAGTAAACATTTCTGCAGAGGACATCTAAAATTTTACTGTTTATATTTTTCTCCAGGACCTTTATGGTGGCACTGCTTATGTTTAAGTCCTTTATCCATCTTGACTTTATTCTGGTGTATGGTGTAAATTGGTGGTCTAGTTTTATCTTTTTGTATGTTGCTGTCTAGTTCTCCCAACACCACTCATTGAAGAGACTATTTTTACTCCATTTTATGTTCCTTCCCTGTTTGTCAAATACTAATTGACCAGGGATTTTAAGAAATTACTACACACAACTCTATGACAAGAAATATGACAACCTGGGTGAAAAGGACACATTTCTGGAAATGTATAATCTACCAAAAATGAATCCAGAAGAAACAGAAAGCCTGCATAGGCCAATAACAACTAGTGAAATTGAAGAAGTAATCAAAAATCTCCCAAAGCACTAGAGCCCTGGATCAGATGGCTACACAGGTGAATTCTACAAGTTACTGAGAGAAGAACTAACTCCTATCCTTCTCAACCTATTTCAAAAAACTCAAGGAGAAGGAAAACTCCCAACCTCTTTCTATGAGGCCAACATTATTCTAATACCAAAACCAGGTCAAGACACAACTAAGACAGAAAACTATAGGCCAATTATCTCTGATGAAAATAGATGCTAAGATTCTCAACAAAATATTGGCCAACCAGATCCAGCAGTACATTACAAAGATCATACACCATGATCAAGTGGGTTTCACCACTGTGATACAAAGATGGTACAGCATTCACAAATCAATAAATGTAATACACCACATCAACAAAATGAAAGACAAAAACCATATGATCATATCAATAGATGCTGAAAAAGCATTTGATAAAGTACAGCAACCATGTATGATAAAAATGCTCAGCAAAATAGGAATAGAGGGAGCATACCTCAACATCATAAAGGCCATATGTGAGAAACCAGAAGTCAACATCATACTTAATGGACAAAAACTAAAAGCTTTCCCCCTAAGATCAGGAATAAGACAAGGCTATCCACTTTCTCCACTTCTGTTCAACATCATTTTGGAAGTTCTAGCCATAGCTATCAGAGAAGAAAAAGGAATCAAAAACATCCAAATTGGAAAGGAGAAAGTCAAACTGTCATTATTTGCAGATGACATGATAGTGTACATACAAAACCCGATGGGCTCCACTAAAAATTTACTCGACCTAATAAGTAAATTTAGCAAAATAGCTGAATATAAAGTCAATATCCAGAAATCAAAAGCATTTTTGTATACCAATAATGAAACATCAGAGATGGAAGTGAGAAAAAAAATCCTATTTACCATAGCAACAAGAAAAATGAAGTACCTAGCAATCAACGTAACCAAGGAGGTAAATGATCTGTACTCAGAAAACTACAGAACATTGAAAAAAGAAATTAAGAAAGATACAAATAAATGGAAGCATATACCATGTTCATGAATGGGAAGAATTAACATCATTAAAATGTCCATACTGCCCAAAGCAATCTACAGATTCAATGTAAACCCAATTAAAATACCAATGACATACTTCACAGAAATAGAAAAAATACATCAAAACTGTATATGGAGCCAAAAGTGTCCATAAATAGTCACAGCAATCTTGAGAAAGAAGAACAAGGTAGGAGGAATTACAATACCAGACATCAAACTATACTACAAGGCTACTGTCACAAAACAGTCTAGTACTGGCATAAGAATAGACATATAGATTGATGGAACAGAATAAAGAGCCCAGAAATAAACCCAGGACTCTATGATCAATTAATAGAATAATCATTCTTAAGAGTTACTTTAGAGTCTTAACATACTAATGAGAACTAATATAACTGGCCAGAAAGTTGCATTCCAATTTTTGCCATCATGTGACCTAAGGAAATTTAACTCCAAATATCCTTCCAAAAGCTCAGATAACCTTAAAATATAATAATAACCTTAATTATTGTAAGTCATGCTAGTTCACTTCTCATAGTTTAAGCAAAATAAATCTATCTTCCAGGTAATCTAATCATTCATTATTAGTGATTTCTTATTTTAGACTTGAAGGGGTAAACCCGTAAACATCCCCATATTTGCAACAATTTAATTTTTAGGTTATCTCTCTGATTGAAAACTTTTAACTGGTCAATCAATGGATCAGTTAAGATTCCATATGTTGCAATTGACATAAGACTCAACCTAAACTAGGTTAACAGGGATAATTCAGATAAAGTTTTATACAGTTTTACCTAAGACTCCATTTATGTGTAGCCAACTACAAAGAGGTTCCCAATAATTCTAGCCTTCTAGTATTCATGCCCTCCCACCATGAACCAGAGCTTAATTGTGTGGTCAATAGAATAACAGAGTAGTAGTCATGCGGAAATTTCAAGATGGCTTATAAAAAAGATAGCACCTTGCACATTAGCCTTGTGGATCACTTACTCTAGGGGAAATTTGCCACAATTTTGTGAGGAAGCTCAAGCCATCTTGTGGGAAAGACCAACTCTTAGTAAACTGAGACTTTTCACAGCAGCCTGTACCAACTCACTATCCTGGAGGCCAACCATGCAGCTTTAGTTAAACCCTCAAATGACTGCAAGACTGGCCACCTATGACTGCAACTGCAACCCCATGAGAGAAAGCAGGCTACTCATTAACTCTTTACCCACAAAACTGTGAGAGATTATTACATAATTATTGTGCTTTAAAGCCATTCAGTCTCCAATAAGCTATGTAACAATGGATAACTACTAAACTCTGCCATCAAGTACAAGACTTTGTATATTTTTTTGCTTCACATATTCATGTTGGCTTCAATCTCAGGATTCACATAGTCTAGGATATCTGCTAGCAACTTAGGCAGGGTGAGATATGAAATTAGGCAGGATGTGATGAATAAGGTCATGAGGATCACTGTAAAAATGGCTTTGATGGTTAGTAAAATGGGAAGCCATTGAACGGATTTGTGCAATAGAATTATTTTATCTGGCCTTCACTTTGAAGCATTATCCTGTTTTATGTAAGAAGTCTATTGCCAACATCTGGAATAAAGCATTCCTTTTCTAGAATTGACTGTGCCTTCTTCCTTTAGGATGTCCTTTACTGTCTTTCTTTCCCAAAGCTCTAAGGGTTCTGGAGAGGCTTGCAGCCAGAGGCAAAGCAGGCAGCAGCAGCTCCTTTTAGGCTAACCTCCTGAGACTGTCTTCAGGACCCCCTTCTCCCTGACTGTTCACTAATCTAATAGCAGCCAAGCCTCAGCTCACTTCTGTCACCATGACTTGTACTTTTCAAGAAGTCCAGGCAGCCCAGAATGGCCACTTCTCTGCTCTAACATCTCAAAAAAGCCATAGCAGCTCTGCCTAGGCTCTCTCCTGCTGCTTTTTCTACCCTTGTTTCACAGCCCCCAGCTATAATAAACCTATTTGCAAAATTAAAAAAAATAAAGATAATGTACAAGGCAAGAATGACAGAGATGGTGTGAAATGGTCAGAGTCACACATACACTACTTGAGATACTTTGGGCAAGTTACTGAACTCTCCGAATAGGTAACATGTTTCCTACATGGAAATGAGAGGTAGAACTACATTTCTCACAGTATATTATACAGTATTATATGAAAGAAGAATGGAATATATTAAATTAGTGCTTTCCCCCCAGTCTCTAATAGTCACAAACTATGAGTGGAAAAATAAATGCATTGTCTACATGTCTACATAAATGTCTACAGAGACAGTAGAGCTCTGAGGCTATGAATCATTGGATGAGGATGACTTGAGAAATATTTGAAAAAAATTTTCTGTATATGTTAACACTCTCATTGAAACTAGGAAAATAATACAACATTGCAAAAATGGCAGAAAATTAGATTTTTTAATTCTATAGAACATCTCCACTAGTTTACCTATGAAATAAAAAAAAATTAAGTTGTTTCATCTTAAAATCCCTCAAAATAATATCCTGTCAACAAGTTCTATTGAAAGCTGCTAAATCATTGAAAATTGAGGTTGTTCATCTTCACTAGTATAACAGAATGCAGAGGTCAGTGTAGATGTAGATAACCAAGCATAATTCCTTAATCAAATAATCAAGATAGAGCCCCAAGGATCGCCTGGTTTAAAAGAGTTTTGCTCCTATCCACTTGATAAATGTGGGGTCCTTAACACCAAGCCAAGAGTCTCTAACTTTCTGGAGAAATATGTTATAAAAAAATAAGATAGAGCCTGGCACTGACCTCTCCATGTTTTTCAGTATACACAGTTTTAAACAATTTTAGGTTGTTAAATATTAAGGTGTTGGGAAAAGTTGGGAAAAAAGAAGTGATAAATCATGTTCAACATATTCCTAATAAGGGTCAATCCATTTATATTCTAATCCACTTGCAGTGTTCCTAGTGGACTTGTATGTAATGAGCAAAGTCAATAAGGAGCTGTCATCTGAACATTTTAGCCTTTCCTACCTTTCCAAACATAAAGGCAAATCCAGATAAAAATATGTCAAATGTAAAACATAATCTGAAATATGGTTATTTATATAAGAAAAATAAAGATAATACTTTCAAAATATGCAAAATCTCTTTAAAATACTTTTTAAAAGCTTGCTAAAGAATAAATAAAAATAATACTAAATCTGAGAAAGATATTAGCATACCAAAGTGTAAACAGTTATTGACTTTTATACAAATTATTAATGTTCAGTTCCCTATGTTGCTTTTAATAATATGTTGTTATATATTGTAACCCACCTTTACCTTCTATAGAACATCACTGTTTTATATCTGTACTATAAGAGGTGTTTGTCTATTGGTCTAAAAGTATGCTTGCACAGCTAAGTATTCAACATTATGCTAAGTACAGTGTTGAAATAAGAAATGATTATCATTATGAAGAATATGGAAAAGCCTGGCTCTGTGTAATGAATTCACATGATACATTAAATAAGTAGGTGGGGACAAGAAGAGCTTCTACTTGAGTATCTATTTCTTTAAACCAGCAGAAAATGTTCCCAGAAGTCACATGACCTATAAAGTGATAGATACTAATATTGGCATCCTATATTTTTCAGAAAACATGATCAGATCATGATCAAATTAATGCCCACCTTTAACTACAGCAGAGGTGATTTCTGTCCCTTATCACTCAAAGTCTTGCCTAAAAAATCCCCTAGGTAAAGACAACACTTTTAATAATAAGCAATTAAAAGCCATATTCTATGTAGTATGCTGGAAAAAAACTGTGTGAATGAGGCTGATGGAACTATTATTTTAAGATTTTACTAAAACACTTTATGTATATATAAAATATGTCACTAATGAAATCTTCAGTCTATGGCTTTTTGTGCAATTGTCTGTAAATGAAATGTCTTCATAGGATAGCTATTACACCATCTGCAAAATGCATTTATCATGCTTTCTGTACATCCTGAGTTAAATCACTTATATTTGTAGTAAATGTTTTTACTCTATCAATGCAAACATGATGACAATTCATCTAGTGGGTTTCCTTAGCCTTGAGGTAATGAGGAGGTGCTTAGTCCTATCTGAGCCAGTGACTGTCAAACAGTAGGAGTGTCAAAATCTCTATCTTTCTGTGTCATGGATTCCCATGTAAAATGATTGGTGATAGGCTGTTTATTCCCTAGATGAAAGCTATTCAATACAGCAGTCACTTATCACATGCAGTTCTTGTGCTTTTGAAATGTGCTGGACCAAACTGAAATGTTTTGTTAAGGTTAAAATGCATACTAGATTCCAAAGACTTAGTATAATATAAAAAGGTAAAATACATCAATAATAATGTTATATTCTGATCCCTTCTCCTGAGGGGGTGGGCAGGGGGCAAAGGAGAACAAAGGGGCAAAAAAATGAAACAATTGTAATACAACAATAATAAATAACATTAACTTAAAAATAATAATAAGGTTATATTGAGTACCTTCTGAAATTATAATACTTTGTACATGTTGGGATAAATTAAATAAAATATAAAATTACTTTTACCTGTTTTATTTACTCTTTTTAATGTGACTACTAGAACATTTCAAATTTGACACATGGATCACTTTTCTTACTCTAACTATACTTCTGTTAGATAACATTTCTCCAGTTTTTCCTAATAGTTCTCCAGGCATGACAACTTTTCAGTGTTTTAAAGTTCAAAAGGTAAAATACATTTCAATCTGACTACCAAGTAATGACTTCCCTTTCTAACTCTCTGGGCTGGGATTAACTTAAAGATGCAAGGAAAGGAAATCTATTTTCAAATTCATTATTTAATAAGAATGAGTTAATCAGTTTATTTTTCCCAAAGGGTTAGAAATTAATTATTGCTTATTGATGATACCAGCTTATCTATGGAAGATCTCTGTTTCTGAATATTAATGTGTTTTCACCAAGGGGTATTCCTATTTAACACATTGTTGACCAGTCACAAAAACATTCATGTTTTCAAGCCCAAATATTGTTGATTGATAACAAGTTAACTAGTGTTTGCCACCTTCATTAAATTTTATATAAAATTGCCAGTCAACAATGTGTTAATATAGTGACAAAGTTAATTTCCACCTATAAAGCCTCCAAGAAACTTTATCTTCCATCATTTAAAGTACCCCACAACCCATTTGAGTAATACCCTTCTCCACGCCCAGCCTCCAACAGAAATTGTGGAGTTTCACAGTTTCTCATCAATGATATTTCCCTCAAACTTAAGTGATCCTGAACTTGCCACCATTTCTGCATCCGTTAGACACATACATCTATTTCTCAGGGGTCAGTACTCTACAGAGTGCCAAATTCTACCTTTAGCACCAAATTACAGCAAATATCTTCATTTTAACTGGCTTTGTAATTCTGAAGTCCTAGAATTAATACTTCAATAGTTACATTAAAAAAGAACACCAGAAAATGTATGTTTCCCATTTTGTATTTACTCAGTTACTTTTATGAGAATTTGCATAAATTTGAGATACATTTTTTTCAGTTTTATAAAATCATATTTTTTAAACTAAATATTGAGCATATGGCATCTAATTTCATACAGGAAGTTGGCTTGTTTTTTCTATTCTCATTTTACCATGTACTCCCTGGAGTTGTCATATCAGCAATTCCTGACCAAAAAAAAAAAAAAAATATATATATATATATATGTATATATATATATATATACCACTTTGTTGTTACTATAAAAAGGCAATCTTTCTACTCTAGGTTCATGAAACCTTTGAAAAGTAAGGCACAAAGAATTATAGAAAATACTGACTTCTTCAATGGTGAAGTGCTCTAGCTTTTTCTTGTTTGACTATACAGTACCATGGCATTTTATCAAAATATCTTATAAGACTATAGTGAGAAGTATACAAAATTGTTTTCCATAAAAGGAGAAGATAAAGGCAAAAATAAAAATGTTTCACAAGTTTATTCAGTTCCTTTGTTCCATTTTTAATAAAGAATAAGCCATTGATAGAAAAGCGAGCAAAATTGCAATAAACAGCCTGTCAATTCACAATATATCAAATGAATAAAATCCTTCAAAGTATAAAAAGCCAAAAGAACTTTGCAAAACCTCAATGGATTTACTTTAAGAACACCTGACAGAAACTGAGGAGACTTAGGTCATTTGAAGTAATGGAACAGGAAAGGCCACAGAAAATCAAACTTAAAAATGACATATTTAATAGCATGAGAATATCTTAAAATGACAAAAGGGGGCAATGATATAATTAACATTATAAAACACTGAATAAGCTATCTTTTATTTTATAATTTTTGTAAAGACTAAAGCATTGGTGTCACACGCACCAGATATTTTTAGATAAACCTATATAATGAAATAATTATGAGCACACTTATCATAGCTAATACAGTCTTATGATGTTACTGTGTCTTTTTATGCAACATTTGAGTTATTCCTCAAAAACTAAGACATTTTTCTCATTTTCCAGATAAGGAACTTTAGACATAAAGAGTTTAAATGACTTGACCAAGGCCACCCAACTAATAAGTGACAGAGTCAGGATTTAAATTTGGGAAGTCAGGCTCCAGAGCTCAAGCTCTTTAGCACTATGATGTACTAATGAACTAGAATCAATATTTTATTTTTATATCTTATGCCTTATATAATTTAAAACACTTTAAAAGATAAAGTATCAAGAGAATGATGTCTAGAGTATTAGACTCAGTATTTTAGACGGAAGCCTCATTCTTAAAAACTGCCTGCTATAACCATATATTTTACATATTAGTACAGTTGCCCAGGAAGGTTAATGATTTAGATCAAAGTTTATTTTTATTTTGCAAGTTTAGGCCAAAGTTCACATGAGAGTCTCTCATCCTTGAAAGAATCTTAAATTAAACATTAAAACTCAAAAAGTTCTAACTGAAAGGCACAGACATTAATCATATAATGAATTAGCATTCTTTATTTCTTTTTCTGAAATGGGCTTGTTTGCACATAATTGAATTAATCATAATTATAGGTTACTCTGTAGTCTATTTTATTGGTTTATTGATGTGGAAGGCAGAATTCTAAGATTTTCTGCCCTCTGGTGTACACATCTTTCGTAATCTATTTGACAGTTAGTGCCATGGATTTTTGCTTAGGTCATGTGAAATGGCACAGTTAACCTTAAATAGGGAATTATCCAAGTGGGCCTGAACTAATCATATGACCATTTTAAAAATCAAGAGGTTTTTTTTTTTCCCCCAGTTCATTGCAGAAGAGGAAGAAAAGAGATTCAAAGCCTGGCAACCACTCAATGTGCCTTTGATAGAGCAAAGGGTCAAGGAAGGCAGGGAGCATCTAAGAACTGAAGGGGCCTCAACTGAGGGCCAACAATCCTGTAGCCACTCAGAACTTAATTCTACCAACAGCAAGAAAAATATTAAAAGCACATTTTCCCCCAAAAGCCTATACACAAGACCTTAGCCTAGAAAACACCATGATTTTAGCTTTGTGATGCCCTGATAAGAGAATCCAGCCATCCTGGGACAAACTCCAAATCTGAATCACTGTCAGTTAACAAGTGGTTATTTTTTAATAAGATTCTAAATTTGTTGTAATTTATTGAACAGTAAAAAAAAAACTAATAAAATGTATTTATTTTTGCATGTATTAATATGTAACATGTTCAACATATAAATACATCTCAAATGGATGCAGAGAAAGCATGTGATAAAAATTCCTTTTATTTTTCTACTCAATATAAAACATATAAAGTTAGATATCACACAATGTTTCTTCAGCCTTTAGCCATTGAGGTCCTTGTCTGTGACCTATTTTCTGCTTCTAAATCGCAGGAAATCATCACGCATTGAAGGAAAGAACATCAAATGGCCATGATCAAATTTCAAGAACATGACATAGTTTCTCGGAAGAGAGTACCTTCCTTTAAAATAAATAAATAAATAAATATTTTTCCAGTTTTACTGAGATATAATTGACATATAACTTTATATTACTTTAAAGTATACAACATAATCATTTTATATGTGTATATAATGTAAAATGAATACAATCAATTTAATTAAGATCCATCACTTACATTAATTACAAATAATTTTTTATGATGAGAACTTTCACCATCTACTCTCTTAGCAATTTTCAAATGTACAATACTACAGTATTAACTATAATCATCATGCCGTACATTACATCTTCAGAACTTACTTATCTTTCTTTATAACTCAAAAAGATGGGCTATGAAGACCTCCAATTACAACATAGTAAATATTTTCATTTTTGTGGGCTATATTATCTGAGTTACAACCATATACTCTGTCATTGTAGCGCAAAAACATCCACAAACATTCTGAAAATTAATGCTCATGACTTTGATCCAATAAAAGTTTATTTACAATACAAAACAGGCAGGAAGAGAAATTTAGTTTATGGGTTGTTTGCTCAATCCCTATTCTAGCAATGTTCTTATTTAATTTATTTATTGTTGGCTCTATTTTCCTATTCCTCTATACCATAAAGTTAAAAGCGACAAGGAAGAAGAAGAAGAAATGAAGGACAGTAGCAAGTAGCAGGATCATAGCTGTTCACATGTTGAAACTTTCTAACTAGTAGAGACAACCATTAAAAAATAAAGCAGAATTTACATAATGAAACACAGTAGAAAAATGAATGCCTAACTTTTGCAACAGCATGGATTGAATTGGAGAATATTATGTTAAGTGAAATAAGCCAGTTGGTTTAAAAAAACAAAACAAAACAAAACCCTTATGATCTCACCTTTAAGAGGAATCTAATGAACAAAATAAACTAATAAACAAAACAGACCCATAGGCATGGAAATATGAAACAGAATAAAAGTGACCAGGGAGGGGGCAAGGGGACAATAGTGGAAAGAATGAGAAGGGATTAGACAAAGAACATGTATGAATGACCCACAGACATGAACAGTGGTATGGGAAGTGACTGTGGGAGCAGGGGACAGGATGGGTGGAGGAGGGCAAAGGGGGGAAAAATGGGACAACTCTTAAGAGTATAACAGTAAAAAATTACTAAAAAAGAAAGAAGTACTTGGGAGAATGGACATAGACGTCTCTCAAATGCAAATCAAAACCACAATAAGAACAACCTCACACCTGTCAGAATGATGATCATCAATAAATCAACAAACAGCTCTGACTGGTGTGTGTCCAAAGAAGTGCACTGAGGAAAAACTGTGCATTGTAGCAAGTGAATGAAGTATGGATATCACACTGAGCCTTACTGGTCAGGTCAGTGCACCACACCCAGAAGTAACAAGATGGTAGTAGAGCTAAGTAAATCCTTCTCACTTACTATGGGAAGAACAATTCACATCATAAGACTGACAACCAAGTTTCATTAACATTCTCTTACAATTCAACATTATTGGATTTCATAGATTTGTCTGAAATTTGTTATAAGAATCCAGAGGTGACTAAGGAACATAATAGTATTTTCCAATATTTTAAAACAATTCAGAGATAGCAAATATGCTTCATCTTCAATGCCACATTTAAATTGATAATTGTTATCTATAACAATATCTTTGTTAAGATTCCAAGGTATTTTCAAACTCAGTGGAGAACTCACAATTGTCAAGTTATATCTGCCATGAATAGGAACTCACATAGCCAACATGTTTAATTTTTTAATTTTCTTCTTTACACCTGGAAGATAATTTACTCCCAATTGCATTATTTCCTTCATCACTTTATTTAATTGACATGGACCTTAGAAATACAGATATGAATAAGATATTTTCTTGGCCATGTCTGGTTGGTGAGCTAATCATGGAAAGAAATAGTATGTACAACCTAGAACTATAGATATTTATGTAGTATATGCATGCCTATGCTGTGTAACCACAGAGGATGATAGAACTATAGAATTACATTTTCTTTGGAAATCAGGAAATATATGACAGAGTCATAAAAACCTATTTCCTCTGTCTCCTATGCACACAGTAGTGTACGTAGCCCAGCCTGTACACTTGAGCCAATGCAATGTGGGCATGAGTGATAAATGTCATGTTCAGGTTTGGCCTATAAAGACCAACCCCAAAATGTTCTACTCTAGGAGTTGGCAAACTTACTATCCATCTATCTTACTATCTATCTATAAGGGCTAGATAGTAAACCTTTTATGCTTTGAGAACGCTATGGTGTCTCTCGCAATTACTGAACTCTTATCATTGTAACACAAAAGTAGTCACAGACATTGTACAAACAAATAGGCATGACAGTGTTCCAGTACATTTTAGTTACAGAAACAGGAAGCTGGGCAGGTTAAGCCCCTGATGTTAGTTTGCCAAATACATCTCTGCCCTTTCTATTTCTCCATCTGCTACTTAGGTACAAAAGACACAGGCAAGGAATTAAAGGCCAAATAAGTGAAAAAGACTCTGAACCCTTAACTACTGCAAAGAAAGCTGTCTACTGGGCAATGCACTGAACTCTTAAATAAGATATATTATCTTATCTTGGTTTTAAATTGCAAAATTTAGTTTACTCAGTATAGAAGGTTTTCTACAAAAGGTGGAGTTTTTTTAAAAGATTTTATTTATTATTTTTAGAGAGAGGGATAGGGAGAGAGGCAGAGAGGGAGAGGGATATCAATGTGTGGTTGCCTTTCATCTGCTCCAGCTACAGACCTGGCTGGAGACCTGGCTTGCAACCTGGTCATGTGCCCTGGATCGGGAAACAAACCAGTAACCTTTAGGTTCACAAGCTGGAGCCTTATCCACTGTGCCACCAGTCAGAGCCTAAAAGGTGGAGTTTTAATTCCAATAAAACCATTTTCATAGCATGTGGCTAAATACCAAGTAGTAGAATTACAGGATTGTATGGTAAGTATATAATGAACTTTCAGAACTGTCAAGCTGTTTTCCAAAGTGGCTAAATCATTTTGTTTTTTATTACTAGTTGATCTGCATCCAGCCCAGAATTTAGTGTAAATGTATATATGCTAGAATGTGCCAAAATGAGGGTGTTCTGTGATTTTGGCACTTAAGCCCATCTCAGTGAAACCAGGAAACTAAACTATGCAGTTCCACAGTTAAAGAAATGTTATTCATACCAAATTGCAAAAATTATCATAAGTCCTTATCCCTTTCTGTATCCATTATTTCTCCACTCCTTATATCTGGGCTATAGCCTAATCACCTGCTTTGATCAATAAAATGGTATTATAGCAGAGTAAAAGGCCAGTATTGATCCTGACCCTCAAAAGATTTTGCATACTTCCACTCTGGCTCTTGGAAGCTTGACACTAGAATATGAACAAGCCTAGGAGAATATGCAAATAGATAAAGTACGTTCAAAGCACCCAGAGGCCTTATTAAATTAGCCAGACTGAAGCCAATCTGGCAGCTAACCACAGATTATGAATGCACCTAATCAAAACCAAAAGAACTACCTATCTCAGCTCAAACAAAATTGCCAAACAACAGAATCATGACTAATAAATGAGTATTTTAAGCCCATGAGTTTTGATATAATTCATTATGTAGCAATAGCTAATTAACATGCTATTTCCTCCCTACCCTATTTTGATCATTGAAAACAAAATGTATACTGCTATTATTAAAGTAAAATTAATGTTGTAGCTCCTATTTCCTGGAACTATTCAAATATGAAACACAAAAGGGTTTCCTTTAAAATAAAATAGTACTTCATAAAGCATGCAGATTGGTTTCTGTAAACTAGTTATAGTCTCAGTTCTGTCAATTACAAACTATATTATTTTAGAAAAAAAAACTTAATTTTTGTTTGCCTCATAATCTTCATATATAAAATAACAATATTGGAAAAATTCATTTAGTATATATATATGAGGTCTGTCTGGAAAAAAGCCAACTATTGTTAACATATCACAAAAGGCTTGTGCAACATCAATGTAATCTGTCAGCCAAGGAGAATGGACTGGAACGCACATGAATGAACATTGACAATTTCACTGTACTAGTCAGTGGGGGCTATAGGCATCCATGAATGAGCATGTGTACTGTGTGGCTGTCACATTCAAAATGACTGAGTAGAGCAAAGACTCTTCATTAAAATTTGTATTAAGTTTGAACATTCCTCCACAGAAACTACTTGAATAATTAAGAAGGCTGCAGCTATGGACAACTGGTGATTGGCAGCTTCATCGTGACAACATGCTCTCTCCTGTATCACATCTTGTGCAGAGTTTTTTTATGACAAAACATCAAATCATCCAGGTGACTCAGCCACCCTATAGCCCAGACTTGGTGCCCTGTGACTTCTGGCTTTTTGCAAAACTAAAATCACCATTGAGAGAGAAGAGGTTTCAGACCATTGATAAAATTCAGGAAAATGCAAAGGTAGAGCTGATGGTGATCGGGAGAACTGTGTGAGGTCCCAAGATACCTACTTTGAAGGGAACTGAGGTGTCACTGTCCTATGTACATCTTATTCCTTCTTCAATAAATGTCTCTCTCTCCTTCATAGTACATGTCTAGATACCTTCTACACAGACTATATATATATATATATATATATATATATGTATACATATATATATGTGTATATATATATATACATATAATATATATATGTATATATATATATATAATACACACTATATTCATGTATTATGCATTATACATAGAAATGCATACATACACATTTGTAGGTTTTATGCATATGTATATATGCATATTTATACATATGTATATGTATATATACTTTCACATATATGCATTTTTGAAAGTTCCTAACAAAACAAGATCTAAATGCAGTATAATCAAAAAAGGTATTGGTGCCCTCAAGATATATAAACCATGGGTTCATATTTCTGAACCAGCTTAGGAAGCCCCAAATACACATGAGTTTATAGTTAGTAGAGAAAGACATAGAAATAAGGGCAGCAAAAATATGTAACATATGTTCTAATAAAACCATCTCTGTGAATGATAAGAAAAAATTACTGATCAGTCTGTGGTTAATACACAAGTGAAAGAGGAAAGTAGAACTTCAGTGAAAGCAAACCACAAGTACTCACTGAATGAATCATCAGATAGCTGTAGAGGTGACAGAAACTTTAAAAATCAAGTTTAACTTACAGAGTTTTTAGAGTATCTTGATTTCAGACAATTCATTTCAATAACAATAATTGAAAATGTTTTTGTAAAGCATATTATGCATATATTATAAACATTCTACTCTGGAAAAAGTGAATAATTTACCTATAGTCAATTAGTTTGAAAAAAAGATTCATGAGTTCTAATTTAGTCTTTGTACCACATGTCATAACTATTTCAAACAATGACAAAATGTCTCTCTCTGACAAGTTATCATTATATGTATATTCATTATATATATTAAGCAAAAAAGAATTCTAGCATATTGCAAGACAACCAATTATAAACTTATTTTGAAAATAATTTTTTAAAGAAATAAGGTGAAAGTTTTCTAATTTAACTAAAAGACCAATATAATCAAAGTCCTGTGTCTTTATTGGATTTCTGGGATCTTATCTATGTAAAATATAAATTGTCCTGACAATCAGTTAGGAACTGGGTTACAAACTGCTGAAATCAATATATGCCTCACTCATTTTGCTTCCTATCTTCAAAAGGATCCCTTCAGCATGGTACTAGGAGAAAGCTGGTCTCTTTTTTTGATACTTGCTTTCTTCATGCTAAAAAACTTTCAATCATCCTATGGCACAAATATCTCTTAAAATTAACTATTCTTTGAGTCACAATGACCTTCCTTTCCACTTTAATTCCTCAAGTATATTATATTATGATGTCTGGAGTAATATTTAATTTGATATTACATTCCTATCTAGGAGAGGAGGAAAATGTTCAAATTGTCTTTATTTTATGAAATAGTGGTGATAGAAATGTGGTAGTTGCTTTTTAGTGTTTCTACTTGCAAAACAAACAAACAAACTGTTAGTAAGACTAAGAGTATGTGCCCTTAGCTATTTTCCTTATTGCTTCAGGAAATTCAGAAGTCTAGGAGTCAAACAATAGAGTCTCATTTTTCCAGAATGATACAGCAGATATACTTATAAATTCACAGCAGAATTAGTATGTCCTATTACTTGTTGATATTCATTCCAACAATTAACTAAGTTTTGCATATAACAGTAGAGGAATATTTCATTTCAGCAACTCAAATAAAAGGTTGAAAAAAGTAAATAGTCAAATTACTGACAATGGATTAATAAATAATATTATTACTAAAATGGGTTATAATTTCCTAAAAACTTTCACAAATATTATCTCTTTGGGGAAAGGCAGACCATTTTTCTGTCCTTGATTTACATGAAAAGATAGGGTTAACAGAGGTTAACTGACTTATAAAAGATCTAATAACTATTTTGATCACATAAAATTCTAATCAGGAATTCAGGCATAAATATTTTGACTTTAATTCTGGAGCTGCTTCATTGCCTCAGGCTGCTGATGCCAAGGGGTTCAAATGGCACATTTTGTTGGTCCCAAATCATTTAAGACTAGGCACTCACATATGTGATCATATAGTAAAAATAGATTGCATAAGGGTGACAAAATTGCTCTTATGCTACTTTAAAATGCACAGAAAGTAGCAATATCTTTTTGTGAAAGATGGTGAAATGCGCTCAATGATTAATATACATTAAATCTCAGATTTCGTTTTTATAGAAAATTGGAAATTGCTCTCCATTTAACAAATTTTAATACATGGTTTCAGAGTTTAAAAAGAAAGGAAGAATTTTGTTGCTTATATATAAGTATTTTAGAGAGAAATAAGCAGAAATATGAAAAAAAACTTACATCCAAAATAGTTATCTTTTTTTTTTAAGGCCTTATTCATTATCTTAAGAGAGAGGGACAAGGAAGGAGGCAGAGAGGAAGTGAAACATCAATATATGATTGCCTTTCACCTGCCTCTGGTTATGGACCTGGCTAGAGGCCTGGCTTGCAACCTGGTTATGTGCCCTGGCTGGGGAATCAAACCTACGACCTCTGTGCTTGTAGGCCGGCACCTATCCACTAGGCCACCAGCTAGGTGGTTATCCTTTAAATTCAGAGAAAATGCCTCAAAAGTATTTCTGGAACATATGTCTACAAAATATGTTCCTGAAAATAGAATAAAATACAAGATTTCTAGTTAGTGTTTCAACACCATTAGAGAAGATATTGTGTATAAAAATATGGAGAATATAATCATCAAGAGAAGACCAGCTAAAATCCCCAAAAGACTGCTTACATTTAAAATAATTAAATTGCCAGTCATCAACTATAATGAAGGTAGCTGGGTAAATATTATGAAAATCCTATCAGTAAATCAGAAGAGATTCAAGAAGCGGTCTAAGGAATTGAAATAAATTCAAAATTTAAAAAAACATCATTTTAAATTATTTTTATTTTTAAATTACAGTTGATGTACAATATTTATTAGTTTCAAGTGTACAACTCCATGGTTAGACATTTATGTATCTTATGAAGTGATCACTCCAATAATCCTAGCACCTGACAAATATAGTTGTTACAACACTATTGATTATATTTTCTACTCTGTACTTTACATACCCACGACTTCTCTGTAAACACCAATTTGTATTTCTAAATATCTTCACCTTTTTCATCCATCCCCTCCTATTTGATAATCCTCAAATTGTTACCTGTATCTATGAGTCTGTTTTTTCTGTCCTGCTTATTTGTTTATTTTGTTTTTTGGATTCCCCATATAAGTGAAATAACTTGGCATTTGTCTTTCTCTGTCTGACTTATTTTACTCAGAGCAATACATTCTAGTTCTATCCATGTTGTTGCAGATGGCAAAATTTTATTCTTTTTTATAGATGAATTATATTCAGTTGTATATATGCACCATTTCTTATGTAGCCATTCATCTATTGATGGAAACAGGTTGCTTTCATATCTTGGCTACTATACACAATGCTGCAGTAAACATAGATATATATCTTTCCCATTTAGTGTTTTAGGTTTCCTTTTTTTTAAAATTTTATTGTTGTTGCATTACATCCATCCGCTTTTTGCTCCCCTCTGTCCCCCTCCCCACCCACCCATTTCCCCCAAAGTCAATCCCACCATGTCCATGTCCATTGTTCCTTTATACTAGGTTCTTGTCTAAGCTGCTCCCCTTTCTTGCCTCTGCCTCCCCCCTCCCCCCAACCCCTTTCTCCCTGACCACTGAAGGCCTATTCACTGTATTCGTATATTTGGTTCTGTTTTGCTTGTTGC
>PVIW01010291.1:0-45312 GCA_004026585.1 Noctilio leporinus
CTATATAGCAGAAAGAAAGAAGGAACTTGTACCCTTTGCAACAACATGGATGGAACTGGAGAGTATTATGCTTAGTGAAATAAGCCAGTCAGTGAAGGACAAATATCATATGATCTCACCCATTACGGGACAATAATGAGCAAAACTAACAACAAGCAAAACAGAACCAAGTATATGAATATAAGGAATAGGCCTTCAGAGGTCAGGGGGAAAGGGGTTGGGGGGAGCGGGGAGGGGGGAGGCAGAGGCAAGAAAGGAGATCAGTTTAGACAAGAACCTAGTATAAAGGAACCATGGACATGGACAACAGGTGGGATTGACTTTGGGTGGGTGGGGAGGGGGACAGAGGGGAGCAAAAAGGGGATGGATGTAGTACAACAACAATTAAAAAAATATATATTGGTCATTGGGCCAAAACATCATGAATTTTCATGTTTAGAGCAGTGGTGAATGGAGCTGGGAGAAATTCAGCTGGGACTTGAGAAGGGAGAAGCTCTGAAGAGAGGAGACTGGAGGCAGACAGAAGATGCTGGGCAGGCTGGCCAGACTCTGGGAGAAACCAGAGATGAAGCCCTTCTGCTGTTGGAGTGTCAGCTAGCTTCTCCAGGAATTGGGAGCCTGCAGCAAGGCCTACCATGGATGGGATGGATGGCCATTTGGTCAAGCGGTAGGGCCCCAGCCGATGAAGCCTGACACACAGGCATGGATATAGACCCCTCAGATGGCAGACCATTCATTACCTCAGTATAGGGCCAGAGCACACTGAATTCACAGGAGTGTCAATAAATCCTGTAATCAATCACCTTGTGAATGCCACAATCATAGTACACTATGTATTTATCTGGGAGGTTAAATGTGCCTGTTTGCTTAATATGAAACCTTCATAGTAAGCCCTACTTTAGTACATATCTTCAAAACCTCAAAGCAGCTCAGACCTACCTTGACTTCCAGGAAGGCCTATCATCTAGGGTAGGGGTTTTCAACTGGTGTGCTGCAAAAAAATTTAAAACACACAATACCTGATTATTTACTCAGAGGCACTAACCTCTTTTCCCTTAGACTGTCAAATAAAAAAAGGGGCAACAGCCAACAAATTATATCTCTTGGGGGCCTCAGATTGGCAAAAATTGTATTTTTTGTGTGCCGTCGAGTTTTAGTAGTTTATATGTGCCATGAGATGAACATGGTTGAAAGTGGCTGGATTAGATTCATGGTGAAAAGAATCAGAGTAGTGTGGCAGGGTGGAAAAAGGACAGAGTGAGTAGCCACAAAGTGGGGTCCCTGGACCAGCAGTATCAGTGTCACCTGGGAACTTGTTAGAAATGCAAATTCTTGGGCTCATCCCAGACCTAGTTAATTAGAAACTCTGGGAATGGAGCCCAACAATCCTGTTTTAACAAGTCCTCTTGGTAATTCTGATGTTTGAAACCTCTTTAGTCTATAGGATAAGCAAAGCCAAGGTTCAAATAACTGAGGTGAAGTCAGAGCCAAGAGATTGGAAGAGGGTCAGATGGAACCTGAGCCAAATCAGAGAATGAAGTTCTGGGAAATGCTCTGAACACCAGTGGCTATTTTCAGCTAGCCTTTATCTTCTGCAGGTGCAGCCTGGGGATGGGTTGGACTGACTTAAAGGGCCAGAAGCAAAGTGAGTAAGTAGAGAAGTATTTTGCAGGTATTTTTGCTGGTCATTCTGACTCTTCTAGAATGGCAACTTGTGGTTTTCACCTTTTCTGCATGCAAAAGGATAAAGTCTTGTCAGTATTTTTCTGGGATAGTTGGCCTGGCTTGAATGTAGTATTATAGAACCAGAATTTTGCCATCAGATGAGGTCTTAGAGGTTGGAATCTAGCCCCTTTCTCCAAAAGTGAGAATCAATTCTGCATATTGCTGATAAGAGGTCAATGATGGTCTTTTAACACTACAGCTATATAGATTTATTTCCATTTGTTGGAAAGTCCTTCCTGTGGATGGCCCAAAGCACCTATCACCTTGTGTATACTGAGTGCTCATACATATTAATTGAAAGACTAATGCCTTATATTGAACAGACATTTGATCCCCAAGTTCTACATTACTGCCCAGAGCAGCACAGGACATGCGCACTCCCACTTTTATTTGGAGATGCCCACTGCTTCCCGTAGTCTCTTTTCCAGAGGAAAGGTTTCCTTAGCTTTTTGCAAAGTTTCTAGTGTGAATTGGCTTTAGAAACCCAAAGACTATAACTAAAATGACTAAGGAGCAGAAATATAAAAGGATTCAGGAAGTCAAATTGTGCACAAAACCAGAAGGGTTAGGTTGGGGTATAGAAGGGAGCAGGTGGAGATCAGAGTGTGAAAGGGGCTGATGAAGCCAGATACTTTAGGGTCTAAGCCCATGGGTGCTAGGAACCTTGGGGAGTTCATGTTCTGTAGGCTTTGTGCGTCTCTTCAAAGCCAGGAGGATGTGGGTAGGAGTTGAACAAGACTAACCAGGATCAGTTTGAAATTACTGTCATTAAAATACCCAGGTCCTTTGTCCAGGAATTGCTGCCAGGCCAGGGCACAGCAATCCTGGGCTTCGCGATTGGTATTTTGGACCTAACTTCAGAGCTTTACTTAATCCTTATTACATTTAATGTTGTTTATTCTAATCAGTCAAAACCATTTAAAATTTATTTCTGGAACGTGTTCTCTGTCTCTTTCATCTTTGTGTCGTACATCAAATTGCTAAAATGACTTTGATCTCAATGTCTAAATCACTGACAAAAATGTTGACCCATAGAGACTGCCTTTCAAATTGAACCTGTATTAACCATCACAGTTGGCTATGGACTGTTCAGCTAGCTATTTACCCATTTATTCATTTGTTCATGAGTAAAATGCTGTTCTGGTAATGTTGGTATTTTGTTCTGATGGTACTGGGAAGAAAAGAGCTGTGTCAAAAATGTCTGTGGGTGGTGCCTACTGTGTCCACAGTTCTTCCTAAGGAAATTATCTTGCTTGAGATAGCAGTAGGTTATAGTATTTTATACCAGGAGACCCCATTCTTCCTTTAGCTACCTCTGATTGGACCTGATTCAAAAGCAGCCAATTCATGGGCTGCCTAGGGCCCAAGGGGCTGGTCCAATCAAATATCCACCCCACCCCCAATAAAGAATGCCAACCCCAAGGAGGAGTTACGGCTGGAGTATTATCCAGAGAGGCAACAACATTATTTTTTTAATTATTAAAAAAAGATATTTTCTTTATTTATTTTTAGAGAATGAGGAAGGGAAGGAGAAAGAGAAGGAAACATCAATGTAATAAAGAAACATCTTTTGGTTGCCTCTGGTATATGCCCTGACCTGGGACTGAACCCACAACCCAGGCATGTGCCCTGACTGGGACTTGAACTGATGACCTTTTGCTTTGCGAAATGACGTCCAACTGAGCCACACTGATTAGGATGGCAACAACAATATTAATACAGGGTTTATAAAGTATCAGAATAAACAAACTATGAGGAAGCAACAACTATGATAAGGATCAGACTTTAATTTGTCCATAGGATGAACTAGTATAATTTAGGAACTCTTGCTATGAAATACCTGAAATCTTGAATATATCAATGCCCTTTAAATACATAGCTTAGGTGCTATATATATATATATATATATATATATATTCTATATATATATATATTAGAAGCATATATATTCTATATATATATATTAGAAGCATATATATTCTATATATATATATTAGAAGACATCTTCAGGGCCAAAAATGAAGAGCAAACTGGACACCAGACTGGTCAGTATGGGATCAAAGACTGTGGCCACCAGGGGAGGAGGGTGGCTAGTTACCATACCTGATAATGGCTAGGATTTGGGTCTGAACTTCCTTGGAGACAAAACTGAGGGCCTGCATCAGGCAGAGAGGCTGGAACTGAGATTCTTGCCCGAAGCTAGGATCATGTACAGGTTGCATGTTCAATGAAATAATGGACTGAAAAATATTTATTCATTAGCAGTAGGAGCCAGTTAAAACACATTGTCTGCTTTGGCTAAGTTTGGGATGGGAAAAAGTATCTCTTGAGAATGTGTAGTCACAGCCTGCACCTTGCCTGAGTTATGCTGTCGGGTGGTCCGGGAATCCTTAACCTAAAACATTCACATTCAGGTGGCCCAAGGCTGATATACCTCTGGGGAGCCTGACAAAGCAAACAAAATCCCACTGGAAGGACACACCCTGATTCCAGATTTAGCAGGATTCCCACAATGGTGTTCTGCTGAATATGGGCTCAAAATTTAAAAATTATAAGGAAACAATCTATCACAAGTGTGTGTCAGTGCACATGACCAAGAATTTTGGAAAATGCAACAATTGGGAATTATTAAAAATATATGCCTAGTCCCTGGCTGGTGTGGCTCAGTGGATTGATGCCAGCCTGCAAACCCAAGGGTCACTGGTTTGATTCCCAGTCAGGGCACATAACCAGGTTGCAAGCCAGGTCTCCAATCAGGTTCGTAGCTGGAGACAGGTAAAAGATAACCAAACATTGATGCTTCTCTCCCTTCCTTCCTCTTTCCTTGCTCTTCTCTCTGAAAATAATGGATAAAATCTTAAAAAAAAAAAAAAAAAAAAATATATATATATATATATATATATATATATGCCTAAAATGGTTAAAGACAAGTGAAATAACAAAAATATAAGAAAAAGGTGGGATTGACTTTGTGGGGGAATGGGTGGGTGGGGAAGAGGACAGAAGGGAGCAAAAAGGGAATGGATGTAATACAACAACAATAAAAATATATAAGAAAAATATGATGAAAATATAATGAGCATATAAAATAAAAGATATAAGCACTGAAATTAAAACAATAGTTATAGGAAACAAAATTTACCCAAAACAAGAGAATAAATAAACTGGAAGCTAGAGCCAAGGAAATTGTTCAAAATTTATCACAAAGTGTTAAAGAGATTTAAAATATTAAAAAGACTGTAAGACATGAGGGATAAAGTAAAACATTTTAATATATATCAAACAGAAGTTTGAGAAAGAAAAATAAATATAAGAATGAGAGAGAGTCAATATTTAAAGGGGCTAATAATTTTCTAGAGTTATGAGTCACAGATTCTCAAATCATATGGGTTTCAGGCAGAATAAATTAAACTAAATTCACAACTAGACACAATATGATAAAAATACAGAATGTCAGAGACTAAAAGGAAGTTTAAAAGCAATAGAGTAATCCACCTACATACATAAAACTCCCCCAGCAATTAGACTATTACAAGATTTCTCAACAGTAATAAAAGTAAGAAAATCATATAGTAAAATGTCAGAATTCTGGTAAAAATTTTATACCTGGCTGAACTATCATTTAAAAATAAGGGCAAAATAAAAACATTTTCAAAGCAAATACTGAGAGATGCTAAAACACACTCACTAAAATAATTAGGAGATACATTTAAGAGAGGCATAATCAAAAACAGAAGGAATAATTAAGGTGCAAGAAGAAAATGTAAACAAAGAAATTAGTAAGCATATAAAAATCTTAAGAAGCTTTAATTGTATAAAACAATAATGATAATTAATTTGGATGGTGTAACAAGAGTACTGAACACCCCCATAAAAGATGGGCAGAAATGATGGGAGTTAGAATGTTAAAATCCTAGTATTATTTAGGAAAAGGATAGAGATAACTGGTGAAGGCAAATATGCATGCAGTGTACAGGCTAACTCTTTTTTCAAGAAAGGACCTGCTGCCTAAGTAGGAGGATTGAGGTATTATTTCTCACCTGTGAGAGTGGCAAAAATCAAAAAGTTTGATTTTTTTTGTTTTAGAAAAGGTGAGAGGAAATGAGCACAGTGATGTATTGCTTGTGCGAGTATAAATTGGTATATGCTCCATGGAAGATGATTGGCAACATCTATCAAAATTGCACATCCTAGACTTCCAGTCAAGATGGAGACAAGGTGAACACAGCTTGCCTCTTCCAACAACCATAGTTTAAATTACAACTAAAATACTAAACAGCTATCACCCAGAATCCTCAGAAAATGGAGCTGTATAGAAGTCCAACAACCAAGGAATTAAAGAAGACACAGATGTGGAGATGTGAAGTGGGCAGTCCCATACCTATGTGTCATAGATAAAAATTAGGGGGGGGGAGGATACCTCAGGAACAAGGGATCCCAGCCCCCATCAGACTACCCAACCCAGAGTTCCAGTGCCAAGAAGGTAAGTCCCCATAACTTCTGGCTATAAAAACCAATGGGGGTTGGGATGGAGGAAGGAACTGTGGGATTCTCAGGTGTCTTCCCATAAAGGGCCTGAAATGGCATTAAGAGTTACACAAACTCACTAGCTCTGGGATCCAGCATGAGGGCAGCAGATGGGAGGGTGCTGATGGCATATGGGGAGAAACTGAAGTGTCTGGCATCAGGGGACAGCTTCCTCCTGGACAAAACCCTAGAGACCAGGCAGTGGTCATAGTCCCTTTTCTGAGCCCTCTCCCACACAGAGCCAGAGTGGAGATATCATATCAGAGACTCCATCAACCTGGTTCTTATGGGCTGCCCAACTCTGGTGATTATTACCTAAGGCTCCGCTTCATACAACTGACCACTATGGTTTTCTACAAGAGGCCATGCTACTAAGACAGAGATTCAAAGCATGTGTATCATCAATCAAAAAATAAATTTTGACCTTGACTGGTGTGGCTCAGTTGGTTGGAGTGTTGCTCCATAAACTGAAAGGTCATGGGTTCAATTACCAGTCAGGGCATGTTTGGGAAGCAACCAGTCGATGTTTCTCTCTTACATTGATGTTTCTTCCCCTTTTTCCCTCTCCTCTCTCTCAAATCAATAAGCATGTCCTCAGCGAAGGTCAAAGAAAAATTGTTATCTAGTCTCCAAATACCACCTCCTTCTGAGTCTTTCAACTAGATGATTTCTTTCCCTTGAAAATCCCATGCCATTAATTTTAGTCTTTTATAGCGTATATTGTATTGTCATGTTTTAGAGTTACTTGTTCATGTTTTCTAGTTTCTGGATTTCCAGCTTAAGAGCAGGGACCCTTCCCTCTTCATCCTTGTATTCCCAAGTGTGCCTAACACTATGCACTACGCTGTTAGGTTCCTAATAAAAAGTTGATGAATTTAATCCTACTTGAATCACTTGACCACATACTCCTACATTTTTAATTTTTGCTGCTGTTGAAGCCTAGCAGTGAGCAAAGTCTTCCTACTCATTCTTCCAACGCATTTCCATAATACAGTATCTATCAGAATGCTTTGTTTAAATCTTATTTTGAAGGGGTAACAAGCTCCAGGAGTTGTTTGCCCATAGCATTTCCCAATCTTGTCTGCCTCACTACAAAATCTTGCAAGATGCTTGGTGGATCTGGTTTATTAGCCTGACAGCCCTTACTTAGCTATGCCTCCTTGGAGAAAGTTCCTTGATTTCTGACACTTGCAAGCTGAGGGGAGGAGAACTGAGAACCCTTGAGGATGGATGCTGACAAAAGCCTCTTTGTGCAGCTGCCCGAGTCGTTTGGTGTCTGGCTTTGGAGTGATGAGGGCTGGGACCTGCTCTCACCCGGGCACATCTCTGTTGCAGGAAGACAGCTGTTAAGCTCAGGTTCCAAGCGCATGATGAAGGGCACAGCCTATCTGGTGAGGAGAGCAGCCTGCATGTGACACTTTTACAAATTGGGTTCGGAGAAACTCTGCGGCTGCTCCAGGGAGAAATGTCCAGTTTTGGAGAGTGCTCTTGAAGTGGCGTAATTTCCCCCTCGACGGATGATTTTATTTATTTATTTATTTATTTATTTTATTCTGTCCCACTGGTTAGTACATTCCTTAATGACCCCTTATCTGGGTGCTGACTTTCCTGTCACTGTGAGTCATTTGCACAGTCTCATTCCAGCATTTAAGACTCGACCCTGCTTACTTTTCAAAACTTCAATTTTAAGCATAATATTATGTTTGTCTTCCCCCTTTTCCTGGCCTGGCCAAAAATGTTGGCTCCCAGCTGCTTAGAAGCAAGAGTGGGAGGGTGTAGTTCATGTCTGGGACCCTTCTTCCTTTTCTCCTAGAAGGGATGGAGGGGGAGCAGCAGGAGGGGCAGAGGAGGCCGAAATGTCCTTACCTCCCCAGCCGGGACTCAATGAGGGGATCTGTCCTAGGCCTGGCTTTCTTAGGGGCAATGATGAGCTTCACCCTGTTCTTTGAAGTGGGGAACATCCCTTGGGAGGGTGACAGAGTTTCCCTTTGGGCTCATCAGTGAGCACACCCCACTTTTGGTTTGGATGTCCTGTTATCCAGCTCTGTGGCTTCCCCAGAGACCCTGGATGCTGTCCCTTGGTTAACCACAAGCTCCTTCATGCACAACCACAGGAATCCCCGGATTCTCTTTCTACCCTCTAGAGCCATGTGAAACTGGAGTAGATGGGGGACCTGCCTTCCTTCCTTTTAGGCTGTCAGTGCAACAGTTCCTTCAAGTCCAGCTGACATTGGCCAGTCCAGTGAGACTCCCACCTTCAGAACAACCTGGTCTGGAAACAGTTCCAAACAGTACCTCTTATGAGTTGAATTGTGTTCCCCCAAAAGATGTACTGGATCCTAACCTCACCATTGCAGATGCAATTAGTTAAGATGAGCTCCTACTAGAGTGAACTCCCAGTCTGCTACCACTGATGTCCATATAAAAAGTGTTCATGTGAGGGCAGACACGCAGAGAGAACGCCATGTGATGACAGAGGCAGAGATGAAAAGGCCGCAGCTGTAAGCCAAGGACTGCCGGCAAACCCCAAAAGCTAGAGAGAAGTAGGAAGGACTCCCTTACCGATTTTAGAGGTAGCACGGCTCTGCTGACACCCTGATTTTCGACTTCTCATCTCCTGAACTGTGAGCCAGTCAATATCTGTTCTTTCAAACTGCCCCACATGGTTCTTTATTTTGGCAGCCCTAGGAAACTCATACAGTGTCAGCTCACAAGTGTTTCCAGGTGTGAAGCATGCCAAACACCCCCTTTTTGGCCTTCATAGATGATAGAGGAGGACCAAAATGCCATTACACCATGACACTAGGCTCCCAGAATGTTCTCTGAAGGATTTTGCATCACCCTGAACTCTGAAGGGTCCTGCAGCTCGGTCATCCAGTAGGGGGATGAGGTGTTGTCTTACTGTCTTTCAGGTTTCTCTGCCTTTACTAGTGGTTCTGTGGGAATCCTCCTCACTTTTCTTAGAGCACAGGCTGCACCCTTAAGGTCCCCACAGTATTCTTAAGACTAATGACCCTGCTTCCTGTCCTTGGATGCTCCTTATATAGGCTGGGTCTGAGGTAGGCAGGCTGGTTCCAGCTCCTTTTAGCCTGTCCTGGGTGACCTGGGTGTAACTCTGAATGTGGAATGTGAGTTTTAACTGTAGTTTGACTTTCTTTCTTTCTTCCTTTCTTTTTTTTAAGATTTTATTTATTATTTTTAGAGAGAGGGGGAGGGAGGAAGGCAGAGAGGGAGAGAAACATCAATGTGTGGTTGCCTTTCACCTGCCTCCAGCTATAAACCTAGCTGGAGACCTGGCTTGCAACCTGGTTATGTGCCCTGGCTGGGAATCGAACCAGCGACCTTTGGGTCCTCAGGCAGGCACCTTTCCACTGAGCCACCACCAGCCAGGGCTGTAGTTTGACTTTCTTGCCCTCCCTCCGGGTCCTGGCCATAACCTTGGATAACCAGAAAAGCCCATTCCACATCTTGTGTCCTCATTTGAACCAGACCCTCTTCTTCTCCCCAAGAGCCTGAGTGGGCTGTAATGTGAGGTGGACCTTTTCTGGCTCTCTGAGGTGAGACAGCAGATGTCAGGGTGGCAACCAGAACCAGCTCCCTCTTCTAGGTCATACTGGAGCAGCGAGGAACCCTAATCTAATGCAGCCAATATCCTTACAAGAGGAGACCTTGTGAAGATAGAGGCAAGTTTCCAAGATGCAGATTGACTTTGAATGATGCTCACCGAGACCGCAGGCTACCTTCAGGGAGAGCTGGGGCTTGGACAATCCCTGGGGAGAAATGGGAGCCTCATTAGGTTCCTCTCCCTGATCAATACTTTTTCGTGGCGAAATCCCACTGCTGTGAACTTCCAGGGTAGAAGTGAAAGTGGGAAAGGCAACAACTTAGCAGGAAGCTCAAGGTAGGGGTAGAGATGGGCAAGTCAGGCCTCAGTGTTGCCTTCGTTATAGTGAAAGGGGGAGAAAGATGCTCTCTGCAGGCCTGGTTGCCCAGCCACACCTTCCCCAGGTTCCTTGCTGTGGGGCTGCCTGTTTTTCACTGAGGAGGGACAACGCTTTGTTGAACCCCATCTGTCCAGCTCACTCTGAAGCCCACGGGGATAGATGGTGACCTCCTGCGGTGGCTGCGGCAGGACACCTTGGGTGCCCTCAGGTGATGGGTGTGGTGGACTTGCCGGCACCCCATTCCATAACTGGAGGCCCTGTCAGGAAAGCAGTCAATTAACCTCAGGTTTGGCTTTACTTGGCTCTATTGTTTGCAAGGAAAGGACACTCTCTGGACGACCTGGAGAACAAGGGGCTCGTGCTGCCTCAGAACTAGAACCGAAATGTGGGGACCCCGGACCTGCAGAGATCTCTTGGTGCCTCGGATGAGCCAAAGTCTATGCAGGCAGCCTGTGTGAGGGAAGAGAAGGCCAGCTAATGTCTGAAAGACATGAGCTTCGAGTGCCTTCCTCCAAAGGCATTTACTGAGTAACAACTGTAGGGTGTGTACATGTCATTGTGAAGGAAGTGTATTCTATAGAACAAGAGTGACTATGTTTATACAATCAACAGAAGGAACTGCAGAGGTCTTGCCCCAGGACATGGTCAGCTAGATAAGGAGATGCTGAGGACTCCAGGTGGCTCATTAAAAATAGGGAGGGTAAGGTTACGTTTGGGTTAATGGAAACGAGTCAAGGAAGTTTGCTAGCTTCAAAGATTGTATCTCATGGACAAATTCTCACCAGGGTCCCCTGATCACAACACAGGGGCTTGTATGCATCCAGCCTTCCCAGTTTTCAGGTTGAGTTTTACAGACTTGGCCTGGCCATTCTGAGAGGACCCCAACACCAGAGAATTGCTAGCTGACAAGAGGGTTCTGGGATCTGGCTCCACACAGAGGTCCCGTGGCGTACATGGTCCCTTGTCTGGGCACACACTTGTGTTATCTCAGTTGTAACTTCTTAATCTTCTCTTTTTGTCTACATCACACGTAGAGGAAGGTAGTCAGACAGTATGAGTTCTGCATCTCAGAACTCAAGCACTGGCACTGGCCTGTGGGTGAGAGGCCTTTGGGTCAGGCAGGCAGCTTTGTCCCATTACGGGCCAGCCCTGGACTAGAGAGCAGCTCAGCACTGAGGCTGTGGGTAGGGCAGAACCAGCAACAAGGAGAAAGGAATCTTGATGGCTCTGGGATGGGTGTGTCAAGTTTTAGGATTTGCTTTACTGGTGATCCATCTGACCCTCCCTAACTTCACCTTCCTTTCCCAAGTCAGCCCTCTGGGCAGGCTAAGACTAATTTCCTGCACTATAAATTCCTGTGCGATAAGGGAGGCAAGAGGAGGGTGGTGGGTGCTGATATGAGAAGGAGGGGTGCTGAAAGTTGGGAGAAAATGTCTATAGGAAGGTGGTGAGGCCCTGGAGGTGACCAACCTCATGCTTTTTGTCCCACCTGGAGGTGTGAGAGACCACAGACACTTTCAAAGTGACAGAGTCCCAGAAACCCCCTGTCCGCCCATGCACCATTGGTAACTTAATGCTGTGAAGGCCAGCACTCCAAGCTTCCTCTTCTCCCACCCTTCTGGGAAGGGGCACCAGGAAGAAAAAAGTCAGCAATGCCAAGGGTGACACTGAGCCTAGAGACTTACACCATTACAGAGCAGGCTGGGGAAGGGGGTTCAGGAGAGCTTCCTGGAAGGTCAGTGAACTGGTAGTTCCCAACAGGGACTAGGGAGGGGTTAAGATTAGTATCAGAAATGCCCGGAGCTTTAAAAAATCACAATGGTTTCTATCTCTTCTCCTGAGATTCTGATGGTTGCTGGCCGGGGAATGGATAGGTAAATGTAGTTTGAAAAGATTCTGTCTAAGGCTTCCTAATTCTTTAACCCAGTTCCCATAGATTACCTGGAGAACCTGCTCTCTATACCTTTTTTTTTTTTTTGGGGGGGTGGGGTGGGAGTCAGGTATCCCATGAATAAAACTTTTTTAAGTATGTAGTCTCAATATTTGGATATTTATTTATTTAAAATAATAGCCATATACCTCTGTATTCACACATTATAGTCATCATAACGGAAATGCACAAATAGAAATCAACAGAGGGCAAGCTAACAAATAAATAGAACTTTCAATAAATTCTCACTGACTCCTAACACACCCGGTGGCCCTCCCTTTTTGGAGACTACTATTCTTGGTTCATATTTGTACCTCATGCCTAATTCAGGGCCTGGCATGCAGTAGTGTTCAATAAATAATGTGGTGGGATAGTTGAGTAACAAGTGAATGAGTTAGATCTTGAAGAACGTGAATATTTAAAAAATATGTAAGTGGGAAGGAGGAACAAACTGAGAGCCTCCTTCATAGATTAACATTACCATTTATTGACCTTTCTTAATAGGAACATTAAGATTAGATCTTACAGGCGAGAATATCATATTTGAGTAATGAGTGGTTGTTTAGTTAATTAAATTAAATGTATTTATTTATTCCTCATGCCCATGAGCATAGAGGCCTCCTATTCCCACATTCTCATTGCTTGGCCATCTCCTGGCCATCCTGTGACATAGTTCTGTCAGCAAGACAACCAGGGGGAAGCACCTGAACGGAGTTCAGTGAGGGAGTCCCAAATCTCAGCTATTAGTTAATTAGGTGATGTGTAAAACAGGCTGGAAGGGCCAAGTGAAAGAGCGTATTACAGGCTCCTAATGGAGGGAAGTGGATTTATTAGCATGGCACCACATGTGTGTGCAAGGCCACAAGTTGATAATAGCCCAGAGCTGGGGTTAGAGGGATAGAGGTTCAGGGCCACTGGAGTAGCCTCTCCAGGAATTTCTTTGCCCATTCCCAGGGCATTTGTTGAGGGAGCAAAGAGGTACCCAACTTTCTAACCAGAAGACCTTTCTCAAAGACTGCCTTCATGGGTGCCCCACACTCTAGCCACAGAATGCCAAGGCTGTCCTGTGTTCCTCCTTCATTTTGCAGGTGCTAATAGCAATACTTACATGGTGTTACTTTTTACCATATGTGCTAGACTCTGTCTCAAATGCTTTGCACATCCACTATTTAATCCTTACAGCAACATTGGAGGATGGTACTAAGAGTTTCCTTCTTTTACAGCTGAGGAAATGGAGGCACGCAGTGGCTACGTAACTTGTCCAAGCTAGTGAGTGCCTAGTAAGTGGAAGCTCTAAGATTCAGACCTCGGTCATCTGGCCCCAATAACTTTCCCTGAACAACTGTGTCATCGATAAAGGAATAGACCTTACACTCACTGTAATGTCTTTGTTCTTGGCTCAGTTCAGCACTTTTCTTCCTCTCAGAGGCCTGGTACCTCCGGCTCCCACCTCCTAGTTTCCTAATTTAAGCTGGTCTCAGATCCTTCAATCACAATAAAGTATAAGTGACTGGGAATGCGTTCAAGTGCTATTTGTCTCTGGAAGAAAACTATATGAGCAGGATCCAGGCTGTTAAACTGAAGGAATGAAGCTTTAAAGGTAGAATGGCTGAGCATTTCAGTTGGTTAGAGCATTATCCTGATATGCCAAGGTTATGGCTTTGATCTCTGGTCGGGGCACATACAAGAATCAACTGATGAATACATAAATAAGTGAAACAATGGTTACTTTTTAAAAAATTAACATAAAGGTGGGACACGAAGCAACTTCTGAAACATGTGTTGAGGATGGGTACTGGACATGTCAGGGTCCTTTTGTAGACTGATGGGTAGTCGAATGTTTTTCCACTTGGGAGCATGGCCTCTGAGAGGATGGAGCTGGACAGGGCCTCAGTTTTGCCCTGTTCTGACTGCAGACCCACGCTCCTGGTCTCTGGTCTCTGCTAGAGCCCCCAACCAGCGCCCCAGAGCATCACATCAGTTGGCCACCAGCAACTCCATCATTAGAACACCTGGTATGAAGCTTATAGCATCATGCACAGCTTAAAAGTGTGTATTTGATGTAATTCTTCTCAAACTGCTACTTGCCCTCATGGGGGCAGGTGGGCTTGGTCCCTGTGCTAACCCTGTATCCATTTGGGACACAGGACACTGTGTCCCTGCAGCTGGGACCAAAGGCAGAGGTGGGAGCATGCTGGCAACAAGAATGATCTCTTGGAAGGTGTAGGGAGAGAACAGAGACCCCACTGAGTGGATGATAGAGATCTAGGTTCTCATCAGGTGCCATTACATGTTACACGAAGAGAAGGGACCTTTGATAAAGTCCTGGGGGGAGAAGAGTTGTAAGTGTGGATCACAGAGGCAGCTGAGGTTCCCCCACCAAATAAAGCAAGTCTGCCTTGATTCTGTGGCTTGTGTGTGGCCTTTACAGACTGTGACCAATGGCTCAAGGCCTAGGGTGGCAGCCATAAGCCTTCATCCTGGGCAGGAATTCTAATTAAACTGGGGCTCCCGGGGCACACAAAGAGCTTAGCACCAGACTCTGCCTTTCAGGCCCCACCTAGCTGATCATACTCTTGAATGTGACCTGCAGAAACACGCAGCTCAGGGAGTCCCTGCTTGCCTCCTCAGTGGGCTCCGGAGTGCGGGGTGCCCAAGGCTGATCCTTGAGGTGAGCTCTGGGCTTTCAGTCAAACAGATCTTTAGAGAAAACACTGAGGGCTTCTAGATCATTCTGGTGCTTCTGTTGCCAGACACTCTTCTTGCTATTTGTGCCAGTCTTTTATATTTGTTGTGTTCATCTCTTTTCTTTATAACAAATTGGGTTGGTTCAGGTATCCTGAGGCCCAGGGAAATTCAGGGTGGTAGGGGTCAGCTGATGAGATTTTATTTGGCAGTACTGAACTGAGTACCAGACAAACCACCAATTGTGTACATCAAGGTCTTTGGCTTGTGAGAAGTGAATGAGGAGTGGAGGGCTTTCCAGACCCACTGGACTGGGAACTGAACCCCAAGGGATTGGTATCATTTGTGTAGGCAGAGAGGAAGCCCAAGGCACAGGGAAATAGCTGCCTTGCCTGTTTTAAATAAAATTGGAGGTTTATCTGCACATTTAAAATCCTATTTCCCAAACTCATTTTGTTCAATTAACTCCGAAAGCCAAGAGCTGGGACAACCAAGCTCCCCTTCTATATTCGATGTTCAGATTGTCCTGTTGCCACTTACTTTTCTCCTTAAATGCTGTCCATTTAGTCTGATTTCAACATTATAAAGTGAGAATGTGTGTGTGTGGTTGACGATGACCATCATGGGTGTGGGGAGAAAGCACATCCCGCAGCTTTGCTTGAAGCTGTGTCAGCAAATGTATTACCTTGGTTGCTCTGCCCACCCCTCACTCTTCCCAGGGCCTCCTGTCCTCTTCGCAAAACCCACCACTCCAACTCAGCCTGGGCCTGGGTCCACGTTTCCATGCGCTCCTGTTCGTTGGGGAACCAAGCACTCGATGAAGAAAGGGTGGAAGGTCTTGGGTGATAAAAGAGATTCCAGGGGTACTAGTGGTCTTTAGGGACCAGAAGCTTGCCTCAGCCTTGGTTGGTCAACAGAGGTGAAGGCCTGGGATCCTGGCAGGCTTTCCTGCTAGTCCGGAGGACACCCACAAAGCCAGACCGCTCGGAATGCAGGCTTGCTGACCTTGGCAGGAAGGAGGGCTGAGTCGGCCTTTTGCGTAACATAAATACTCAGCACAGCTGCCTCTGACCTGCCCACTTCTTGTCCAGTCCAGGAAGGAAGGGACCTACTGGCCAAATGTTTAACCCCGCTGCACCTCCAGACCCCAAGGAACTTGGACACTGCTCAAGTTAGTAAGCTGAAGCTCCCCGCCCCCTGAAACTGGCTGCTGGTCGAGGAAAAGCCTTGGTAGGAAGGATAGTAAGCAAATCCATGGAGCTGCCTGTTTTATAAAAAAGTAAGAGGGCTGATGTTGGTCAATTTTCTTGGGATGCTCCCTACAAACTCTTAGGGAAGCTCTGGGCTTTTCTGCTTTCACTAGTCTGGAGCAAACGGGAAAGAAGAAAGAGCAATATTCCATTTGGGGAGAGTATCTTTGCAGTGCTTTTCCTACCCACCCTCAACATGAGTGCTGGACCCAACCCCATTCCTGGGGTTGAGCTTGATTCAGTCCTTTGTCCACAACATGCTGTCATCACCCCTACACTTACCACCATTAGCAACACCCTCCTGCCTCCCCACTGCTTGTCTAGGTCCCATACACCCTTCTAGACCTGCCTGGAGTCCCATGACTTCCATGGAGCTTTCCCCCACTCGCTCAGATTTCCCTCTTCTTGGAACGCTTGTCATCCTGGAGTCAATCCCATGCACATTGTTAGCACTTAATTTTTTTCTAATAGTTTCACAAGAATTAGCTCTGTCTCACCAGTCTGTTGTCATCACTTTTAAAGAGCACATCCCTTTTGCAGGCTGGGCTGAATTCAAGTAACTACAGGTTGATTAATGAGTTCCTGGAAAGATGGCAGGTTCTTCAAACATAAGAGGAGTGGCTTACCAGACCACAGCATAAGTTGGAAGGAGTGTCTTTGGTTCTGAAGTTTGGAAGTGAGTCCCTAGCAGAAAGGAGAGAACTGCTAGATGTATGCCTTTTTTGCATGGAACCCACATCTACCTCAAGGCTCCATTGGTAGCCCTTATATGAGGGCTTGTCAGGAGGTGAGTGGGCAAAACATTGCCTCAGCTTTTTAGGGCCACAGTTTCCTTATCGGTTGAGATGGTTTGAGTAGTTTATTTCCAATGTCCTATTGCTGTGGCTGGATTGTATCTATCCAGAAATTTGTATGTTGAATTCCTAGCCTGCAATATGATTGTATTTGGAGGTAGGGTTTTGGGGAGGTCATCAAGGTTAACTGAGGTCATATGGGTAGGGTCCTAAATTAATAGCATTGATCGCCTTATAAGGGAAGAGAGAGAGAGAGAGAGAGAGAGAGAGAGACCTCGTCACACAGTAAGAAGGCAGCATCTAAAGTCAAGCCCTACCAGACCTTGATCTTGGACATCCCAGCTTCTATAATTGTGAGAGATAAATTTCTTTTTTTAAGCTGCTTGGTCTATAGCATTTGTTATGATACCCAAACCTGACTGATACACCTACCTTTTATTTACTTATTGATACAACCAATATTTATTAAATGCTTACTCTGTGCTAGGAACTATTTTCTCTATTGGGGCCGTAGCAATAAACAAATAGACAAAAACTGCTCTCCCTGTGAAGCATCAGTTCTAATCAGGGGAGACAGATAAGAAAATATATACAACTGTATGTCAAATGGCATTAAGTGCTATCAAGAAAAATAAAGCAGAGAAGTGGCTAGGGAATATTAGAGAAGTGTGTTTAGGCAAAGGCCTGAGCTTCTGGTGGGCTAGCCAAAAGACCTCACCAAGAAGAGGATGTTTAAGCAAAGATCTGAAGGAAGTGAGCAAAAAATCCACATAAATATTTGAGATCTTTAAAAAGTAAATAAAAGGTATCCAGTATATAATAAAAGGAAGGAAAACCATAGTCTAACAACAGTTCACAATTTAGGGGTTTAGTTGACTACAAGTTCACCAACAGTCCTCAGTATCTTATGATTGCTCACAAAGTGAATATTGCATTAATGGCAGTGCATACAACTGTGCTAGATGTAGACTATTGCATCCCGCTCTTAGCACCACAATTTTAGAGCATTTGAAAAGACTACATTGAAGGTGTTCAGAGATTTGGAAACTATGTCCTTGGGCAATAGTTGGGGAAACTGGCAATATTTAATTTATAGAAAAAATATTTACATGGCTATGAGAAGAATGTTTCAAGTATGTGGAGAGTTGCTAGCTGGGAGAAGGGCTTATTGTCTGGAGATATTAACTGAAGAAAAAGGACCAAAAACCAAGTCAGTGGCAATAATGCAACAGGAGTCAGACAGGTCCATGTGATAACTAGGCTTTGCAGTTCCTCCTTGGGTTGGTGGAAGATGGTGAAAACCAACAGAGGAGTTGAAAGGAAGGTGATAAGCATGGTCACATACCAAACCTGCTGTAGAAGAGGTGCCTGCAATGGAGGGAAGGAACCGATAGTGTTTTATTCTAAGAGGTTGACTAGAATGTGCATAATGGGAAGTTAAAGAACTGTAAGACTCTGTCAATTAACTTCTCTGGGTCCCTGCTTTCTACTGTGAAAAATATGGATACACCAGCTGCCCTGTATAAAGGGTTTGAGGGTCCCTCTAGCTCAAAGATCCATTAATCTAAGTTATAAAAAGGGAGACTGAAGCTCGTCATGGAGAAGAACAATTCTAACCCTAAGTGCCAATATGCAATGGGAGGTAATGGTTGTGTTTCAGCAGGAGCTGGAAGATATTCAATAGAGATGCACTGGAGAGTAGATGACCTACAAGTCTCTCTGGCTCCTATGAGGCTATAACTCATGGGTCTTTAAGCCCCTTGCCTTTTCTTTAGCCACCATTAGATACTTATAATCACATGTGACCCTGTATTATACTGTAGTATGAAAACAATACTGCATAGAGACAACTGTAAGGTTCTCTAGCTTCCCAACTAAATACTACCATTTGCCTCTTGAGTGGGAGGTAGTTTGTGTCTTAAGCCCTGTGACTTCCAGCCATGGAAGCTTAAACAAGTAAAGACAAATCCTGGCAAAGACATCTAGCGAGATGGTGGCTTTTGGGGGTAAAGGTATGTGATGGAATGGAACAAGTAAGTAGTGAATCAGAGGACAGTTCCCAAGAGTGACAAGGGGCTCATTGCTTCTCTTGGGTTCTTGCAGGGCTGCCCAGTTTGCTTTCGTTTCTCCATTGACTGCCCACCTGTATATTCCTCCAGAGCCTTCCCGGTGTTCTACTCTAGGCGGCATCTCTATGAATCCACAGAAGCCTAACATTTCCTATCTGGAAGAATCCTTTGAGAATATATAATTATTTCCCCAAATGCCAGTCTTGCACACAGCACTTTCACAGTTTTTGTTATATACATATGTCAACTGTTCTATTATTTACTCATAGCTTTATTTAAATTGAGATATTTCACACAAAAAAACCCACACATTTTTATATTACCAACACAAATGGAAGGAAAATCAGCCTTACTTGCCACGCATATAAAATAACCCTGATTAATATTAACCATTAAAATTAAAACAATGTTTGCCCATGCACCCATGTGAAATGATCCCAAGTACCTTATTACGGGATACCCATACCATATTTTTGGAAATACGAATCTACTGGAAACCTCTTTTTGAACAGATATGGAAACTGACTTGCTCAAATTCCACAGATGGTGAGTGGCCGGAACTCTTGACTTCCAATCAAAGAATTGTGGTTCATTCTATCTCCTGCTTCTTTAGATGAAGCTGATGAGGATTAAAAATATTTACCATCTGTATTAGTTTCCTAGGACTGTGGTAACAATATACCACAAACTGGGTGACTTAAAACAATAGAATTTTTTATCTCACAGCTCTTAAGGCTAGAAGTCCAAAATTGAGGTGTTGAGAGGGTCATGCTGTCTCCAAAGCCTTTAGACAGAGGATCCTTCCTTGACTCTTCCAGTTATTGGTAGCCCCAGGTGTTCATTGACTTGTGGCAGTGTAACTCCAATGTTCATCTCTACAGGATGTTCTCCCTGTGTATTTCTGTGCCTTTACATGACTGTCTTCTTATAAGAGCACCAGTTATATTGGATTAAGGGTCCCATCTTACTCCAGTATGACTTCATCTTAAGTGATTACATCTACAATGACCCAATGACCCTATTTCTAAATAATGCCACATTCTGAGTTACTGGAGGTTAGAACTTTAATATGTCAGTTTTAGGGAATACAATTTAAGCCATAACACCACCCCAAAGGAACTTGAATTTCATAGGGGATATCGAAAGACCCCAGATACATCATAAATGAAATTTAAATGATAAAACCACATACACATATAAAAATTTTCACTGCACACAGTGGGGTGGAAGTACCATGTGCTATTAATTTATGGTCAGTTTATTCATAGTCCAGCAAGAGAGAGAGACATGTGGATTACTCAATCAACAGATGCTGACTGGGCAGTAAAAGTGCCAGACCCTGTGCTAACACTGCAGATAGAATGGTGAACAAACCAGAAATTGCTCCTGCCCAAGTTGGTCTCACAGTTCCTTAGAGAGGGCAGATGTTAGAGAAATAACTAAATCCTAACCCATGATTAATTAGTCACAAGTGAGCGTGATGTTGCAAAGGAGGTGTACAGGGCTTTTTAGGAATACGTAAGAAAGAAGTCATCACCCCGTCTGGAGAGTCCTAAAAGACTTTCCCTAAGGAATTTAGGTGTAAGCTGACAACAGGAGGCTAAACAACAGTGAGGTTGGCAAAGTGAGGGCTGTGGGGTGGAGGGCATTCACAGAAGAAACGGCATGTGGTAAAGGAAGAAAGTGAGTTATTTGAGGAACTGAAAGATGTCTAGTACAACATGCTGGCGGGAAACAGGGCTAGAGTAGGTTCTTCTGTGCTCTGCACTGCATGATGCTGAACAGTATCACCTGGGATCCCTGGCCCTCTGGCTTCCAGTTGGGTCAGGACAAGGGAGGCATAAGCAGGGAGTCAGGAAATGTAGAGGTGAGAAAGTCTGACTTCTCTGCTGTCACCTGGGTGGGTGCTAGGGTGCTGGCAGTGGCTCTATTCTCTAGCAGCAGCTCCTGTTGGGTGTGGCCCCACTTCCACCACCCCAGCTTTGCTGGTTCTGATAACACCTTTTGTTCATTGTGCCCATGAAAACCTAGCCGTCACAGTGACTTCCCACATTGCCAGTCTCAGTGCCTTAGTCCCCCTTTGTCTTTCCCTTAGCTTCTGTAGATAATATTTTTTATTGAACTGTCTTCAAAATCTCAGTTGAGCATGCCTTCTGTTTCTTGCTCGGAGTCTAACTCAAGGCCTCACTGAGGACTTTGGACTTTATTCTAAGGGCTACACTAAGATGTTGATAAGGTTTTAGCATGGAAGTGACATGACATTTGATTTTTAAAATATTCTGGGGTATCTGCTCCTAGTCATGACAGAGTAAGATCTGATAAGATGAACTCTCCTGTAGAAATCAGTTAAAAGTCCAGACAAGCAGAAAAAAAACAATTAAAAAACAGCTACATTGAACAGTGGAGAGCAAGCATGAAGCAGACAGATTCTTCAGGAAGTTCACCATCATGGGAGGGCAGTTTTACCCAGGTGAGTTCTCATTTTTGTGACCGTCTCCCTCCCTTCCAATTGGGGTCAGGTGCCATGATGTGATGGTGGAGGCAGCAGGGTGCTGGTGGCAAACCTGGAATCTTTCTGAATTGGGATCCCAGAGAGCCGAAGCACAGCAATGGTGGCTGCTGAGGGGAGAGAAGGAATCATGGGAGGGAAAGAATAAGTAGAGCATTCCAGATCCCAACTACCTATGTCTCTCCATGACCCCTGAACCATACAAGCACAGGGCAGGCTGCAAGAGAAAATATTGGAACAGACACAAGAACGGCAATCCAAGAAACAAAGGTGATAGTTCTCATCAGAGAAAAATACAGAGACAAGATCTTCCTTTTTGTTTTAAGCAGCAAAGCTTATTTATTTATTTATTTTAACCTAAACATTCTCAAAGTTACAATTTACACTTCATAGTATTTTGTATTAGTTTCAGGTGCAGAGCGTAGCATTTAGATAATCATATACTTTACAAAGTGTTCCCCCTGAAATTTCCAGTATCCAACTGATACCATACATAGTTATAACACTATTATTGACTGTATTCCTATGCTGTACTTTACGTCCCCATGACTATTTAATAACTACCAATCTGTTCTTCTGAATGTCCATTTTTTTCACCCAATCTCCCAACCTCCCTCTCCTCTGCCAATCATCAGTCAGTTCCCCATATCTATGAATCTGTTTCTGGTTTTGTTTGTTTGTTTGTTTATATTGTTCTTTAAATTCCACATATAAATGAAATCATATGGGATTCATCATTATCAAACCAGTTTTTGCAACATATGTTAAAAGGTCTTCTTGAAGAAGAAGAAAAAAAAAGGTAAAAATATTAATAATGAATGGCCATTAAAAATGAAATCTTACTATTTGTGATGATGTGCATGGACCTAGAGGGCATTATGCTAAGTGAAATCAGTCAGTCACAGAAGCAAGATTTTCTATACTTAATGTTTATAATAAGCAGGGGAAACCCAAACTTATCTGATGCACAAGGAGCCACATATATGGAACATATTCTCAAGAGCAAAATGATTTGCTTCCAAACAGTAAAGTACAGAAAGGGGATGGGGAGATGTGGAATAGCTTCACAGTGGAGAAATCTGACAAACGCACCTTTGGCCAAATGATCAAGATTACCATTGTCATTGATGAGCCATACTGCTACCTACCCTTGATGCGATGTGATGAGAATGGCACTTCCCCTGTTGGGCTTCCTCCCCAAAACCCATAACACCAGTCTCACCAGGAGAGAAGCAAACTGAGAGTGTCTACAGAATACCCTGCTAGTGCCACTCAAAATAGTCAAGACCCTCAAAACCAAAAAGAGTTTGAGAAACTATCACTGCCAGGGGTTTGCTAAGGAGAACTGAAGACCAACCATAATGGAATATTGTGGAAAGGATTCTGGAAAAGACATTAGGGAAAAACTAGTGAAATTAAAAAAAGAAGTGTGGAGTTTAGTTAATAATAATACACATTTAGTGTGACGTGGACTGTAGCAATGTAAGATGTCAAAAGTGGGGTGAGAGGTATATGGCAGCTCTGTATATTTTTGCAACTTTTCTGTAAATCTAAAAATGTTAAAAAATAAAAGTTCATTTAAAATTATGGATGGATCTAGAGCAGTGCTTGGGGGAAATGTATAGCTTTAATGCTTATTTTAGAATAAAAAAGAACTAAAATCAATGATCCAATTTTAGAAATTTAGATATTAGAAAAGAAGAAATGAAATATTCCCAATGGAAATAAAAGGAAGGAAATAATAAAGTCCATAACTCAATGACATAGAAAACGAACAAACAATCAAGAAAACCCAAATAAAATAGCCAGGTCTTTGAAATGATTAAGAAAATTTGTAAGGTACTCATCAGACTGATCAAGCTGAAAAGAGGCAAGATGCAAATTAACAATATGATGAAAGAGAGAAGACTTCACTTTAGGTCCTATAGACACTGAAAAGATAATAAGGGAACATTGTAGACATATTCCTGCCCATAGATGTGAATTTTTAGATGAAATGAATACATTCCTTGAAAGACCAAGATTGCCAAAACTCAATTAAAAAGAAATAGAAAACTTTAACAGGCCTATATAAAATTTATGAATTGAATTCACAGTTAAAAACTCTTCCTACAAAGATAACTTCAGTTCCAGATGACTTCACTGATGATTTCTATTAAATATTTAAGGAAAAACAAAAGGAAAAAGCTATCCTATGAAAAATATTTTCTAAGAAAATAGAGACAGGAACACTTCCCAACTTATTTTGGAGTTAATAACCCTAATTTCAAAACCAGGTAAAGCCATCACAAGAAAAGAGAAGTATAGACCAATATTCCTTACAAATATAGACATAAAAGTTCTTAACAAAATATTAGCAGAGAAATAAAAATATATATCATGACCATGTGGGGCTGAATTATTCCAGAAATACAAGGTTAGAGGAATATTTGAAAATCAATTAGTAACTCAATAAATTAATAGAATAAAGGAAAACAATATAATCATTTCAATTGATGTAAAAAAGCATTTATCAAAATTAGATATTCTTTTACGAAAAATAAAACTCTCGGCAAACTAGGAATAGAAGAAAACTTCCTCAATCTAATTAAGGAAATCTAAAAACAAACCTACATTTACTCCAAGGTGAAAGACCCAGTGTTTTCTCCCTTAGATTAGGAACAAAGCAAAGATGGCTGCTCTCACCACTTCTACTCAACATTTTTCCAGAAGTTGTAGCTAGTGCAAAACATGTCAATAAAAAGATATAAAATGCAGCCCTGGCTGGTGGCTCAGTGGATAAGGTGCCGGCCTGTGAACCCAAAGGTGGCTGGTTCGATTCCCAGCCAGGGCAACATATTCAGGTTGCCAAGCCAGGTCTCCAGCCAGCTCTATAGCTGGAGGCAGGGGAAAAGCAACCATACAATGATGTCTTTCTCCCTCTCTGCCCCTATCCCTTCCCTTCTCTCTAAAAATAATAAATAAAATCTTTTTTAAAAGATATAAAACGCATCAATATTGGATGGGAAAAAGCAAAACTGCTTTTATCTGTAGATAAGAAGATTGTGTATGAGGAAAATCCCAAAGGTTCTACAAAAGAACTACCAGAACTTGGACATGGACAACATGTGGGAGTGACTTTGTGGGGGAGTGGGTGGGTGGGGAAGAGGACAGAGGGGAGCAAAATGGGGATGGATGTAATACAACAACAATAAAATAAAATAAAATAAAAAACTGCCAGAACTAATATATAAATTTAACAGGGTAACTGAATATAAGGTTGATATACAAAAATTAATCTTATTTATACATACTGGTGATGAACACTTAGAAAATAATTACAAATTTTCATTTGTAATAGCATCAAAAATAAGTAGAAATAAATTTAACAAAAGATATGTGCAATATCTGAACACCAAAAATTAGAAAACATTGCAAAAGAGGACTTAATTAAATGGGTTCCATGTTAATGGATTTGATGTTAATGGAGTGGAAGGTTTAGTATGATTAAGAGGGTAATTCACTCCAAATTGACCTATAGATGCAATGCAATCCTGATAAAAATCCTAGTAGGCATTTTTAAAGAAACTGACAAGTTGATGCTAAGATTTATATGAAAAGACAAAATACATAGAATAGCTAAAATAATTTTGAAAAAGAAAAGCAAAGTTGGATCACTTACATTACTTGATTTTACTTATTTATTACAATTTGTATCTTTACTATTTATTATTATTTAATTGGCAACACATAATAAGTACAATAGCTAGTGAAATTGAGGATCTTTATGACTTTGATTAAATTTAGTTTTAGATCCTAGTTCTAGAAATCATCCCTCTTTCTCTCTCAACTATAAATATATAATGGTCATAAGGTCCGGACCTCTGGCAGACTAAAGATAACATCTTGACCAATGTTATGTTTCAGTTCCTGAGACCTGAGGTAGAACTTAAGAAACCTCAGAGTTGTCCTCAAAACCTGAAGAAATGATTCATTAGCCTTACCTCACCTCTGACCCATCAGCTTCCAACACAACCTGAACCCTCAACCCACAATATCTTGTGACTTTGTCCTATATAACTTGTAACCTACATGCCATCAGAGTTGGAGCTTGTGAGCATTAGTTTCCTATACTCCTGGATTGCATCATTTATAATAAAATAGTGAATGTTCCTCCACTGGAAGTCTCAGTGTCTAGTGTTTGGCTCTGCTGGCGCTGGGTGGACAAACTTCAGGTTCAGTAACACTGCTTTTGTAGGCTATGTATGGTAACAAACACATATGAAGGCGTGTTGGCTTTTAGAAATAATGAAATAAGAATTGAATACAAACCACATGTGTTTTCTTTTAATGAGCCCTAATCTGTTATTGAAATGTTCAATAACATTCAGCAAGTATGTGTCAACGCCTAAATATATGCTCAATAAGGTTTTTTGCTTGCTTGTTTTTACATGCCCTAATTTTAAGAGTGGCCAAGGCAGCGTGGTATTGACATAGGGACAGATAGGTCAGTGGGACAGACCAGACAGTCAGAAATAGACCCACACTTACACAGCCAATTGATCTTTAAAAAATAGACTTATATTTTCCTTCATTCCTGCTTTCTTTCCCTTTCCTCCCTCCCTCCCCCTTTTCCTCCTTCCCAGGGATTATGGTGAATTATCTATAAGCTGCTAAGCAATCAAAAGAAATGAAATAGTAATACATGCAACACAAATGAATCTCAAAAACATCATATTAAGTAAAAGAGGTTAAGACTGCATGCCTGATTCTATTTATATGGAATTTTAGAAAAGGACAAACTATAGTGACAGAAAACAGAGCTGTGGTTGCCTGAGGCAAGGGTCAGGGGAGGGTATCAGCAGGAATGATTGCACAAGAAAAAATTTTATGGTGATGCATATGTCTGTCTTGAGTGTGGCCATGTTTACTGGACTATATACAGTTACTAAACTTGTACCGCCTTACACTTAAAATAGATGAATTTTATTGTGTAAGATTTTATCGGGCTGCAGTGTGCTAAACAGATTGGAAGGAAGCTAGAGTGGATACTGGGAGGCTGGTTGGAGATGAAGATTCCTCCTTATCCCCCACCTTTCATATATAGTACGCCCTTCCCAATTGCTTCGCAGCTGGAAAGTCTGACAGCAGAATTGGGGAACCTGGTTCTCTTCCAAGTCACCATAATCCAAAGGATCAACTCAGCACTGCTGCTCTGGTCACCATCTCATCTCTGGCTGGTTTCCAAAGATGTGATTGGGTTCATGACGATCGCGTCTACGAAGCAATCCTACTTCCATGGAGACCAATACCCACTAAGCCGGAGGAGGTTAAGTGGCTCATCCTTTGCAACTTGACTTCTCTACGCCTCTCTTTTATCATCTGCAAAGGGAAACGCTAAACGACGCGGCCTCTGAGAACCCTTTGAACCCTAACAGCTTGCGCTTTTAAGTACAATGCAGATTTGATTAGAGTTTTTATTTATAGTCTTCATCTGTACGCTCCTCAGCAGGAACGCCCATTGCCTCAGCGCCTGATTGCCTCTTACTCACCCTTCAAGGACCAGCTGAAGTCCCCTTCATACTCCACGAAGCCGCTTTTGACTATGCAAAGTCCTGCTGATCTGGCCTCCTATCGCAGTTACACACTGTGCTGAATAATTTAGCACCTACAGTGTAACGCGAACCACTCTGGTCTATTACTTGCCGTGTGATATTGATCGTTTCTCTTCAACCAGTTTGCAAGCGCCTTGAGGGTCTTGTATTTCTCATGTTTTCCCCTTACCCAACCTCCTCAAACCCAACTCCACACACACAGTCACACACACACACAGACAGCTGTGAGTTTCGAGTGTTAGGTCCACACTCAATACAACAGTTAGATTACTGTCACTCTTATTCTGCTTCCCACAACTTGTTTTTCTTTCTGCCTAACTTGTTGCCTAGTCGCCCTACCACGGGCTGCTCTTGTGCAGAGATCAAGCAAGTGATATGCAGCTAGTTCTCAGAAATCAGTAGGAAGCAGAAATTTTATCTGGTTGCCCAAATGCCACCCACTGTCCTATTGACAGTACGTATACTCAGAAACCTTCCCACCAATCACGTGCTTGGCTGAAGAGGGGAGAGGAGGAGATCTGAAGAGAGAACTCTCAGAGATGACCATTGGCCCAATAACAAAACTTCTTCTGCATAGACTGTTTTCTATTTGGCCCTAGGCCCATGGATTCCCAGACACATGTAGATCAAGGCTGATACCTAGGGTGTTACAGAAATAATGCCAAGTTGCCATATGTTGAAGTGTGTGGTCCTGGACATTAGGTCAAATCCTGGATCTGCCGCCTACTGGCTCTGTGACTTTGGTCTAATTACAGAACGTCTCTGTGCCCCAGTTTCTGTGTCTTTAAAAATAAGGTCTGTGAGCAAAACAGGGAAAATGACACTTGTACAATGCTTGGTGCAGAGGCTGGCATATACTTAATTATTCAACCAATGGTACTCATTATGCTCTTCCTGTTATGCCCAACATGCAGGGTGCAAAGCAATATTGTTCCCCTTTTCCAAAGGCGAGGCCCAGGCTGGGCGGGCCCTGGGAGGGTGGCTGGTGGGACACACCCCCCAGTTCCCACTCTGAGTTGCTCTCCCTGCTCTGCTGGGAAGTGCTGCCTGCGGCTGGAGGCTGTGGGATTCTGGGCGGGTCCCTTGCAGGCTTCAAAGGCGCAGCCCTTCCTTTTGAAGGGGAGTATTTGCAGCTCATTAGCTCTGTGGTAGAGACCACCAACCAAATTAAATAAGGGTTCTGGTTTAGCCTCCGCAGGATCCCCAAGGACCTCTGCAGCCTTTTTTGGAGAATATAAGTTTGCCACCCCCACCCCCCATTTAGGAGCGGCCAGGCATAGAACACAATATAAGTATTTAACAAACAACAGCTCTTGATGCCGCAGAGGAAGCTTCAGACACTGCAGAATGACCCAGCTGAAGTGGCCTATCTCGGTGTCATGCAAACCTGGACACTTCGAAAGAAACGCCAGTTGAGGATGACGTTGGTGCCAGAACCTTGCTGCCCAAAGACCTCTCGAGAGATGCACTTCGAAGTCCAAGGCCAATGTGCTCCTGGCGTACTAACCTCATACCAGGCGTTGCTGCTGGTTTGATTTGGGCCCCAGACTGAAGGGGTGGGGCTTCCTCCTACTGTTGTTTCCAGCACCGGTAGAAACCGTGGGCTCGGTCTGCGGAGAACTCCACAATCATAGGGTTCCCAGAACCTCCAGCCCTGAATTCTGTGCCCAGGCAGGAATGTGTCTAGGTCATCTAACTGCAGTGAGTTACACTAGGTTCTGTCTCTCCAGACCCCTTGTGTATGTGTTGGGGGGAGAGGGGAGCTTTTGTAAGTGCCCTTGCTCTGCACTGGTAACATTTCAGAGCCCTTTCTCCACCTGAGAAGTGAGGAGACAGGAGGCTTCTTGGTCTCATGGGACTGGGCTCTAGTCTGGCCTCTGAGGGAACCAAGTACCTCACCTGCCTCTACCATCTCCACATCGGGAACGTGGAAAGAGCACTTTCCCCGGGTGGGCACTGCCTGCAGTGATTTTAAAGCCTTTTTAAAAGAGTTTTATTTATTATTTTTGAAGATAGGGGACGGGATAGAGGCAGAGAGGGAGAGAAGCATCAATATATGGTTGCCTTTCACCTGCCTCCAGCCACAGACCTGGCTGGAGACCTGGCTTGCAACCTGGTTATGTGCCCTGGCTGGGGAATCGAGCCAGCGACTTTTGGATTCACAGGCCAGGGCCTTATCCACTGTGCCACCAACCAGGGTGATTTTAAAGCCTTTAACTCCACAATTAGGGACTATTGAAAAGCAACTTCTCTAGGTGGACCTACCACAGTGTTTTAAATTCACACATAAGTATAAGCGATTGAGCTCAAAGACTTTTCCTAAGGGCACGTTTTGCTAGGCAGACAAACCAAGGGTAGGGCAGGAGGTTTCCAAAACTGATGGGGGTAGGAGCGGAACCTGGCATCCACTGAACAGTTCTGCCAAAGCCTTTACTTAGGGTCGTGGATGAAAGGCCTGCATGGGCCAGAAAGGCCCACGTTCAGTGGAAATCGTTGATCATGGCAGTGGGTAGAGGTGGATTGATGGGCTGAGTCTGGGTGATGCCATGTGGTGGGCACTTAGTGGAGACCCCTGACGCACTCCTGCCCTTAACAGCTGACATCCTAATGAACTTGGGACAGACCGTTTGTCTTCTCTGTTCATTTAAGGTGCCTACAGCTCCCCAGGAACGTCAACATCTACTTCATTTAGTCATAGAAGATGTGCGGGGAAGGAGGGAGGAGGTGGCACTGAGAGGGAGACACCGTCTGGAGGAAACCAAGAGTCAGATTTACTCAGGTACTTACGAGTGAAAAGCAAGTGGGTTGGGGCGGAATTCAAGCCAGCGGAGAATAGGGGCGAAGAATGAAAGCAGCAGGAGGAAGGGAAAGACACCGGAGAATGCTTTTATTTACTTCTTTACGTTTTAAATGGACACGCATGCCTGAAAACACAGGGAGGAAAATGGAAGAGAGGCCAGGGCAACACAACGCAGACTTTTCAGACACTCTGAAACAGACCTTTTACTCCCTTACTCTCCCTGCAGCCAGAAATCAAGATATTTTTCAGGAACATCCTTCCTTGTACAGATGTGCAGGGTAGATCCCACATGTTGCTCCCATATCCTGGCCTTTCTTCTGAGACTGGGAATCTTTTATGAGTCTCTTTTTCTTCCTCCTGAGGCTTCCCAGATAGTCAGAAAACAGCTAAGTCTCTCTCAGGTCTCCTTTCTTCTCCTCTCCTATCTTTCCCCTTACCTCTCCTCCCTTTCCCTCCTCTCCCCACCTTTCCCCAACCCCAGCGCCCTCTCCCTTTTCTCCTTCACCCCGCTGATGTACCTCTCCTCTCCTGGGCAAGGCTGGCCCCCTGCATTACAGAGCCGACAGGATTGTACCGATCAGCTCACAGCACTGGCAGAATGCTGGAGATAGCGCGGCCCAATGGCCCAGCTAATGAATTCAAGACACGCTGGGCTTTTTGGCCTTGCCGGGAAAAGCAGCAAACTGTCCTCTTGTTGGGAAGATTTACGCCCGGAGGTCCAGGGGGCCCTATTGCATCAGGCAAACAATTACTTGGAAAACTACATCTTGTTGAAACAAAGAACACTCAAAAAAAAAACCAAAAAACAAAAAACAAAAAAAAAACCAAAATACAAAAACAAAAACAAAATAAACCCAGTCATTTAATTCGTTGTTGCTGTCTCCCCCACTGTAGCTCTGCGGTCTGGAGCCGCTAACATTCTTTTTTACTATGTCCGGCTCACCCCAGAGAAAGGGTGGGGGGGGGGGTGGGTGTTGTGCGTGGAAATCAGATGAGTAACCCAAAACCAGTACCAGGAGGAGAGGCTGCCCCTTTAGGAAGGGGTGTGTGGAGGCAGCAGAAAACCTGCAGCCCAGGGCTTGACTCTTATTTGAACCCTTTCGCCCTCCAGTAAAAGGCGTCTGGAATTTCCCTCCTGCTGGGGAGGAGCGGCAGGGGTGCCCGCTCTGAGAGGCAGTGCCCAGCACTGCAGCCTTGCTACGTGATCAGGACCCACCCAGCCCTGCCCAGCTCCCCAGCCCCAACCAGTCAGGGGCAGCCACAAAATTTAGCCCTCCGCCCCCACCAAAAGTGGCCACAGGTCTTCGGAGAGCTTTCTGTGGGACCTGATTACTGTTTTCAAATACTTACAAGGCCAACATCTACTTTATTTAATCACAGGAGACTGGGGAAGGAGAGAGATTTATTTGGTATGGAGCCAGAGGAGAAAATTAAGACCAAGACCAAAGGTGGAAGTTCTAAGAAAACGGAATGAGGGCTCAATAAAAAGAAGAAAAGTTTTCTTGCTGGTGTCATTGGGCAATGTAATGTGTGTCCATGGGAGGTAGTGAGTTCCCCCACACTGGAAGTATTCAAACAGAATGTAAAACAGGGCTTCTCAGTATACACTGTCTCTTCCATGTGCTTCTGGAAGATAGATATCCTACTTTTGAGTGTCTATATACAGTGCCTGGCATGTAGATAGTAGGTAGGTACTCAAGGTTTGTTAAATGAATTAATGATTGGAAACCACAGGGCCGAAGGTCTTTTCCAACGATGACTCTCTGGAAGTAGCTGAATGTTTTCTCACTTTCCAGAAGCCAGGCATAGAACAGAGTTTTGAGTGGAGAGAACTAGGCCCACACACGGAGCTCATTGGTGGCTATGCTAGGAATAGAATGGAGCTGCAGGACTCCTTCCTGTGGCCCCAAAAACCAGGCTGCTTTCCAGCAGGATCCGGCATGTACACAAGGTCAGGAGCAGTGAGTTCTTTCCCTCTTTGCTTTGAACAGAACTTCTCACAGCGCTCTGAAAGATGCCTGGGGGTCTGTGAGCCTCCTCAAGCACTACCACATGGGAGTAAAGGGGCCAGGGGGTGGGGTGGGCACAGATGGAGAAAGGCTATAGGTCCCTATTCCTTTCTTCCAGCAGAGGCACTTTGCTTTTGTCTGTTTTGTATATTGAAGTCACTTACAATATTTTTTAAAGAAAGGGCTACACACTGAAAAGTTGAAAATCACTGGTCTACAAGATTTATTCATTTATTAAACCTCTACTATGTATAGACCTTGTTCAAGGTACTAGGGATAAAAGAGTAAAACAAATAGACAGAAACCCCAAAATCATTTTGGTTGTTGCCTGGAGAATAGACTTAGAAAAGGGAGCAAGTATGGAAGTAGGGAGACTTGTTAGTGGCTATTGGAATAATTTGAGTGAGCTAGGGCGGTGGCTTATACTTTGTACATAGCAGTAGAGGTGCTGGGAAGTGGTCGGAACCTGAATTTATTTTGAAGTACAGCAAACAGGATTTCCTCATGTATTGAATATGAGAAATAAAAGAAAGAGGGAATCAAGGATGATGCCAACTTTTTAAAATGGAGCAGAGGGAAGAATTGAGTTGTTAATAAATGAGATGGAGGTGGCTGGGGGAGATCAGATTTGGGTGAGAAAATGGCAGGTTCATTTTGGGGAGCTCAAGTTCTAGATGCCTACTGAGTATCCAAGTTGGCATGCAAGTAGACTGTTAGATATATAGGTCAAGAGTTCATGAGAGAGGTCTGGGCAGGAGACACAAATTTGGAAGTCATTGGAAAATATGAGTGTACTTCAAACCGTAAGACTGGATGAGCTCACAAGGTAAAGAGGTCTACCGTATGATCCAGCAACTCTGTTTCCAGGTAAATACCCCAAATAATTGAAATCAGGATCTCAAAGAGATATTTGCACATTCATGTTCACAGTAGCATTGTTCACAACAATCAAGAGGTAGAAGCATACTGAGTGTCATCAATGTGGCATGGAACACAATGGAATATTATTAAGCCTTGAAAAGGGAGGAGATCACGTCACGTGCTACAACACATGAGCCTGGAGGACATTGTATGAAGTGAAATAATCCAAACACAAAAAGATAAATGCCATATGATTCTATTTACATGAGGTACTTAGAGGAGTTCCAATCATAGACACAGAAAGCAGAATGGTGGGTGCCAGGGGCTGGAGAACGGGGAAATGGAGAGTTGGTGCTTGATGGGTATAGAGTTTCAGTTTTGCAAGATGAAAAGAGTTTTGAAGATGGCTAGCACCACAATATGAATGTGCTTAACACTGTTGAACTTTATATCCTTAAAAATGGTTGAGATGGTAAAATTTTATGTGGTATATATTTTACTACAGCGAAAACATTTTTAAGTTAAAATAAATAAACATTGGCTTCAAAAAAAGCAAAGAGGTCCAAGTTAGAGCCCTGGGGAACTCCAGTGGAAGGAGGTCAGGGAGCTGGGGAGGAAGTAAAAAAGGTGATGACAAGGAGCATTTAATGAGGTAGGAGGAAAACCAGGAGAGTGTGGTGTCTGGAAGCCAACGGAAGAACGTACCTAAAAGATAGGGGTTGACTGACTATGTCAAGTGCTCTTGAGGATCAAGGAAGAGAGACATTGGATGGAAACATGTGGAGGCCACTGAAGACTCTGGCAAGAATAGTCTCAGTGGAACACAGCTGGGAGGAGAGCCTGAATGAATGGGTTGTGACAAATTGAGATAAGAGTTGGGCACAGTGAGTGTAGCGAACTTCTTAGGAGCTTGGCTCAAAAACAGAATAGCCGGTGGGGCCTAAGAAGTTAACTGGTTCTGTTTGGTTTTAAGAGAGGGGGAATAATAGTACGTTTGTATGGTGATGGGAATGAGGCAGTAAATTAATGATTCAGGAAAGGAAGGGGAAGTTCCTGGAGGATGTCCTTGAACAGGCAAGAGGGGATTCCATCCAGGGCACAAATGCAGGAAAATATCCTCTACCCTGCACCCCACAGCTGCTAGCAACCCTACACTGCCTTCCCACACTCTCTGTCAGGGCTCCTCTGCCTGCCTCTCCCACTTCAGGGACACCTTCTCCTCTTCCTTCAGTGAGCCACCGACTCAGCTGTTTCAGGATGCTGCTTCCGGTGTCCCCTGCACGAGCGCATCCTTCCCTCGCGGTGGCACATTTAACTCCTGCCCTCTGAAGTTCTGCAAAGTGTGGCTTTCCTCTTTAAGACTCCCTCTAGGTCTTCCTCCTGCTGTCCCGATTTCCCTTTCTACCCTAAGTTGCCGTCTCATCTCCCTTTCTGGACAGAAAGCTCCCCGAGGGGTGGATCGGATCTGCCACTCCATCCTCAGCACCCCCGTGGCTGACGCATCCTGAGAGCAGCGGTGTGCTAAGCGCGCCGCCTCGTTTATCGAGATTGAAGTTTTATTCTACAAAGAAGGAAACGAAGGCTTGGAATAGCTCGTCTGAGTCACAGAGACGAAGAGTGATTCATCGGGCGATCCGTGTGACCGGGGCTGGAGGCGGCCTCTGCCCTCATCACTCATCCCCGCTGCTCGGGACCCGCCCAGGGCGGCGCTCAGTAAGCCGGGCTCTGGAGGCATCGAGAGACCCGTAGAAAGCAAGCCTGTTCCAGGGTGGATGGCGCTCTGCCCGGGGCTTATTTCACCTGCTGTCTGAAGCCTTTCTTTAAAGCGGGGAAAGAACGAGACACCACAGCCTGGCCCGCGGTGGAAACGGTGGCCCCTGCTGGGTGCGAGTGTGGGCGGCACTGAACTGGGCGAGGCGACCGCTTCTCTGCAGGGACCCCACCTGGTTCAGCCCCGAGTTGTCGTGAAGAAAGAAACTGCTTTCTAAGGAGCGGGAGGGAAGCCGGGCAGGGGACCTAAGGCTGAGAGAAGGAAGAGGAGAAGAAGGGGGCGGGGGGAGAAAAAGAAGAAAGAGGGAAGCGGAGAGAAAGGAGACTGGGAAACAAGAGAAAGTGGGGTATGAACTGGGGAAGGAGAAGGCAGAGTGGGAGAAAGAGGAAAGACAATTCCTTGGGTCCCCTGAACGCGTGCTCCCAGTCAGCTGTAATTGGATTGACAGGTGGCGGTGTGTTTGTACCAGGAGGGAGGCCCCCTCTCACAAACCCACTGCCCTGTGCTAAAGAAAAGGGGTATGATGGCATCTTTCCACCCAGTGAAGGTCAGTCCAAGGTTTGGCGGTGCACAGGCCGGGGAGGGAGTTCACAGGAGCTGGGGTGGCCCCGAGCCTGGGCCCCTGGCCCACGGACAGCAAGCTCCTCACAAGGGCCTGGCCTTGGCCACACTCATCTCCGCCTGACACAGGCCTGCGTTCCCACGACTCCATCCAGTATGTGCTCACTGTAGTTTTAACAGCCATCATGTCTAGGATGCAACCTTTAAAAATCCCGAAATGGTGCCATTTTGGAGAATGCACTCATATGGAAAAAGGATTTCTCCCTGGCAGCCCGCTCCAGCGAGGGTCTCTTTTGATAGAAGCATTTCAATACATGGGCTTGTCAGGCCATCCCTGGAGGGCACACTGGGGAAAGGGCCACTGGGGCATTGAATTGTGGCAGGTGGCAAAAAAGTACAGAGTGTGAAGCGGAAGGAGGTGGAGTTGTGTCAGGAACCCCAGCTCAGCTCCAGAACACACCCATCTCAAGAGCCTCCGAGGCCCTCCGGGACCCTGTGGGCTGCTCTAAGGAGTTCAGTCAGGTACTCAGGACTCAGGTGAAAGGCCATGGCCCTGGTCCAGAAACACTCTGGGGCCTCCTGGGATGGAGCAAGTCTTCTGAGCCAGGCCTTAGGACTCAAGTGTCTGAGGTGTAGGAAGTTGAGGTGGCCAAGGCTTGTCTAAATTAGGCCCCAGGGGAGAACAACCTAGTTCCACTCTCCCCTTGGGCTCCTAGTCTGAGGCTGTGAAAAGCATGAGAATGTCCTGGGGCAGAGACACTGTCTTCCACACAGAAGGTTTGATTTCAGCTCTGAGACATTAGGGGAATGCCATAGTGAAAAACATAATTTGGCAGGTTTTTAAAGAGCTAAGATAATTGGCCATCCGTGCCAACAGCTCGTTAGCTCAAGCTGGATAGAGCGGAGAGACAGCCTCACACTCTGGGCAGAGGGTACCCCAATTTTTGCTGCCAGCAGGGAAGGGGTACCTACAGAGGGGCTTGCTTTGGTTCTTCATCCAACCCATGGGATGAAGCCGGCAGCCATTCATTAAAACTATGGGCACCATGACACTGAATGCCTCCAGTTTTCAGCAGAAGAAATGGGAAGGGGAAGAGCCCTGGCCGGAGGTTGAAATCCTGTCCCTTTAGACAATAATAGGGGCCTTAGAAAAATAACTTTATTCATAACTGAAGAAGGTCTTCACGGGGTACTTGGGAGGTCCTGCCATTTGCACACCTACCTGCTAGGTTTATCCTCCTATTGCCTCACCTTCCTGTAGTAAAAGAACTTGGCACTAGAATCAGAAGTGCTGTCCTGCCGATTTACTAGAAATGTGACCTTGGGATGAACCTCAGGCCCTCATTTCCATATTGAGATTGTTGTGATTTTTATGAGATCATGTGAGTAAAAGTGCTTTATGAGTAAGGAAGCAATCAGGAAGGAATTTAAAAATTGTGGATAGAGTTCAACATAGTGAGTGTCTGGTTAATCAGGCCTGGCTGCCAGGACCATTTTCTGAGTCAGAAGTGGAAAAGACATCTGATAAAGGACTCATCATAATATACAAAGAATCCTTACAATTTAATAACACAGAGACAATGCACAAAAGAATTTGACACATGGCCGGTATATTAGGTACTTCACAAGAGATGGTCTCTATAGAGCCAAGCATATGAAAAGATGGTTATAGATGAGGGTACAGTGTACAACTCAGATCCCCTTTCAGGACTAAAGCACCCTTTTCCCTAGCTTCTGGAAGTGTTGTTTTCAGCTGTGTCCCTCTCTCTGTATTTTCTTTGGCCAAAAACAGCTTTTTACTCAAAGTCATATCTCTTCTTAGGGAAGCCAGCATCCAGTGTTTGGCCAGTATGGGTGTGAAGGTTTGGTGGCCTCTTCCCTTGAGGCAGGTCAACTCTGCAGGGTCATGCTAGTCCCAGAGCTGTCCATGGAACCAGCAGAAGCTTATGGTGTCACGCTGTCAACTCTGCTGCCTTCACTGTCCCATGGGGAATTCTCTAATAAATTTCTTGCATATAAATCTCCATCTCAGTCTGTGTATCAAGGAACCTGACCTGAGACAGTACTTCATTTCCTTGATCATCAAGGAAATGCAAATTCAAACCACCATGTGGCTAAAATTGCCAAAATTAAAATAGTGACAATACAAAGGGTTGGTGAGAATGAGAAATTGGGGGTGTACGTAAATAATACAAGTTCTTTGTTAAACTGACATTATCTACTAGAGTTAATTATCTAACATAGCTCAGAAATTCTACTCTTGGGTATACACCCAAATGACATGTGAACATATATGTAAGAATATTCATAGTAGCAATGTTTGCAATAGCCCCAAATTGAAAGCACAAATGCTCATCAATAGCAGACTGGTTAAATGAACTGTGGTATTCAATGAGGTCTGTCCAGAAAAAGCCCAGCCATTATTAATATAATGAGAACAGTTTTCATGACATCGATGTAACCTGGCAGCCAAGGAGAGTGAACTGGAATGCACATGCATGAACAATGATGACTTCACTGTATTAGTAGGTGGGTAGACACTGTTGAATGAACATGTGTACTGTGTGGCTGATGTATTAAAAATGACTGAGTGAGTAGAGCAACGAATCTGCATCTTATTTTGCATTAAACTTGAATGTTCCTCTGCAGACACGATTTGGATGATTCTGAAGGCCGTAGCTATGGGCAACTGGTCACTGGCAACTTCATCACACTCTGTCCAACTCATGCATCATAGCTCATGCAGTTTTGTGGCAAAAAATCAAATCACCCAGGTGACTCAACCCTCCATACAGCCCAGATCTGGTGCCCTGTGACTTCTGGCTTTTCCCCAAACTAATATTATCTTTGAAAGGGAAGAGATTTTAGATCTGTCAATGAGATTCAGAAAAATATAACGGGGCAGCTGATGGCAATTGGGAGAACTGGGTGAGGTCCCAAGGTACCTACTCTGAAGGGGACTGAGGCTTCTTCTTCTTTTTTTTTTTTATGTACAATGTTTCTTTATCTTGTATCTTTTTCAATAAATATCCCTGTTTTTCATATTACATGGCTGGATACCCACTGGACAGACTCTGTATTTATACAATGCAATAAAAATAGAACAAATTACTATGAAATAAGATGAACCTAAATAGCAAAGACAAGGAGCCAGACACAAAAGAGTACATACTGTGTGATTCCATTTATATGAACTTCAAAGATGGCTCACTTATGTTGCTAGAAGTTAGCATAGTGGTCACTTTTAGGGAAGGTGGTAACATGGGAAGGGGGTCCATAGGGGAATTAGGGTTTGGAGGTGCTGGTAAGTTTCAAAATTGATTTAGGTGCTTACTTGGTAAAAATTCATTTGGCTTTAATGTATAAATGTTATGCTTCAATAAAAAACTAAGAGATTCAAAGATAAAGAGAAATTAACTATCAAGGCACAAGAAGACCTGGCTGGTAGCACAGTGGATAAGGCACTGGCCTGAGAACCCAAAGGTTGCTGGTTCGATTCCCAGCCAGGGCACATAACCAGGTTGCAAGCCAGGTCTCCAGCCAGATCTGTAGCTGGAGGCAGGTGAAAGGCAACCATACATTGATGTCTCTCTCCCTCTCTGCCTCTCTCCCTTCCCCTTTCTCTGAAAGTAATAATTTTTTTTTTAATCTTTAAAAAAATAATAAAATTAAAATTGCTACAAAGTGTGCAGAAATTAAGACTATAATTGGACTTTACAAAGCAAAAGGTCACTGTTCAATTCCTGGTCAGGGTACAGGCCTAGTTTGCAGGTTCGGTCCCTATCAGTGCACTTGGGAGAGGCAACTGACCAATGTTTCTCTCTAACATCAAAGTTTCTCTCCCTCTCTTTTCTTCTCTCAAATATAAATAAAATCTTTAAAAAAAAAAAAAAAAGACACAAGAAGAACCTTAAATGCAAATTGCAAAATGAAAGAAGTCAATCTGACAAGGCTACCCACTGTAAGATTCCAATTGTGTGACACTCTGGAAAAGACAAAACTACTATAGCTATAGTAAAAAGAAATCATTGGTGGTCAGGGGTTAGGGTGGGAGAATGGATAAATAGGTGAAACACAGATGATTTTTAGGGCAGTGAAACTACTCTGTATGTGAGTGCAAGATGGATACAGCATACATTTGCCAAAACTCCCCGAATATGCAATACCTAGAGTGAAGACATCAATAACAGGGGGTGAAAGGGTATAACAGAACTCTGTACATTCTGCTCAGTTTTTCTTTTTATAAAAAGATTTTATTTATTATTATTTTTAGAGAGAGGGGAAGGGAGGGAGAGAGAGGGAGAGAAACACCAATGTATGATTGCCTTTCACCTGCCTCCAGCAACCAACCTGGCTGGAGACCTGGCTTGCAACCTGGTTATGTGCCCTGGCTGGGCACATAACCTTTGGGTTCACAGGCTGGCACTTTTCCACTGAATCACCAGCCAGGGGCTGCTCAGCGTTTCTATAAACCTAAAGTTTTTTTTTGTTTGTTTTTGTTTTAAAGTCTATTAATTAAAAACAAAACAAAAACAGAAGTAGAGGTCCAGAGAAGTGAAGTGACATTCCAATTTCTACAGAGGGGAAATGGTGGAATTAGGTGTATCTGGTCTGTCTCTGTGTTCTTTTTCTTTCTTCCTTTCTTTTATTTTTAAAAAAGATTTATTTATTACTTTTTAGAGAGAGGGGTAGGGAGAGAGGCAGAGAGGGAGAGAAGCATCAATGTATGGTTGCCTTTCACCTGCCTCCAGCTATGGACCTGGCTGGAGACCTGGCTTGCAACCTGGTTATGTGCCCTGGCTGGGAATCAAACCAGCAACCTTTGGGTTTAGAATCATGCGCTCTTGAGGTAGTAGATACTTGGGATCGATCCTGGTCATAGGCAAATGATGGCATATTCGTCCTAAAGTTTGAAACACACTCAACTGATAATAAGCCAGGACATAAACATTTCTGACTGACATTGTACCTGGCACACAACAAATCCTCAATAAACACTAAATTTCCTTTTTTCACGAGGGTGCAGCACTGTTTGAGGACCCGATAGGAAAATATAGAGAAACAGAGGCACTGCCCCAGCTTTCAAAGAGTTTAGTGACTGAACCACATTCAGCTATGAGTCTAGCTCATGATGAAAAAAATCACCCAAATTTCTTCCCACTGAGCCACCGCCCCTTTGGAAGTGGAAGTCAGAGGCATCAGTCTCAGCTTGCTAAATCTCCTACCCCTCTCTTCCCACCCCGCACGTTTAATCTGTTTATTTCTTCATGTGTGCTCTAGAGAGTCCATTATTTTTATGGGTTCATGTCTATTAATTTTTCTTCCCCAACTTTCCCTCTTTCAGCACCACCAGAACAGTGCAGACAGAGGGCTGGAGTCAGGCTCCAGTGAACAGAGATTACATAGATATATAGAGATGAGAGGAAGCTAGCAAGAAAATGTGGTTACCTCTGAGGCTGCAGAGAAGCTGTTAAGTGCTGGAGATTTAAAGCTTCATTCGCCTCTGTGCTAACTTCAAGCTGTTCTAAGCCCAGTCTCCCAGACAGCAAAACTCAGACCAGCTGCAAGAGGAAGGATATTACTCCCTCTGGAGCCTTGGGCCTGATTTAGAGGGTGCTTAGATGAGGCAGGAGGGAAGGAAGAAGTAGAACAATCAGAGTTTTATTTCTGAGGAAACTTTCTTTGCTGAAGTGAAGGCTAAGGACAGAACGAAAACACTCATCAGTCATCTGTCATGGATGCAATGGGTGGGATGAGAATTGGGGCCTCAATTAGGGCAGGAAAAAGTCAGGTTTAATCTAAGGGAGCACTCCTCACCCCCAAGAGTGATTACCTAGTAGCAGGACGATCAAAAGATAGGGTAGAATAATTGTCTCAGTAAGATTTGGATATCCTCCTGTCCAGGAACAAGAGGCTGGACTCAATGACCTTATAATGTCATTTCCCACTCTGTTTTGTTATCTGAAGGGCTTGTGTACACTTGGGACCCCTGGCAGCCAGGCAAAGTAGGTCTCCAAATGGGACTGAATTGGTGGAGGTGGCAGTAAGGATGCCAGCTACAGGGTTGGGGAGATGTACCTAACCAGCTCCTGCACTGGAATAAGCGGAAATAACTTTGAGGATCTTGTAGGGAAAGCCCGGATTTGGAAAAGGAGCCGCAGAGAAAATGCTTTCTAAAGTTGCAGCTGGGCAGGAGTGTGGCAGCTGAGGAAAAGTAAGAATGAAAAGAACTTCTGTATGCAAGTGGGAAAAGAGGACTGCAGAGGCCCAACTGAGTCATCTTTCATGTGAGGGTCATCGGGGCTGCACTCGGGCCTTACAGTGGGTTCCAAGGGTTGACTGCTGGTGGGGAGGTGGCAGACGCTTACGTAACAAGGAGTCCTCTGGGACAGCTCAGCGACTGGTGAGTGCTCAGGATTAAGGATCTATACAGGTGGAGAGTTACTTCCCTCCTTGCCTCTCTCCTGAAAGGTGTGTGGTTGGGTAAAAGAGAAGATACTACATTTTCCTCAAAGAGATGCCTGGCCTACAGATCAAGATGAAGCTTTTCTTCTGAAATGGAACTGTTCCAGGGAACAACTAGTCCTACACCCAAGTGAGGGAGAGAAACATCAATGTACAAAAAAAACATGGCCCGGTTTCTGCTTGCACACCCATAACTGGGGACCTGGCCCACAACCAGGCAAGTTGCCTTGACTGGGAATCAAACCGGCAACCTTTTGGTTCACAGGCTGGCACTCAATCCATTGAGCCACGCCAGACAGGGCCTGAAATATATTCTCCTGTAAGGTCACCTGGAGTCATATTGAAGGTATAGAGTAATGGGCACGTCTCATGCGCTGGTGACCTACATGCAGCATGCGGACTTCTCAGAAGGGCCAAATTGTGGCGATAGGGCTGAAACAAGGGAGTCTGGAGTTTGTTTTAGAATTCTCCCTTTTTCCAAAGATCTTTCCAGTCATCTACCTTGTTCTTCTTTACTCTGGGTCTTTATCAGTGTTTTGCCCTCTTAACTAAGGTGGTTGGGAGTTCATGAAAACAAACCAACCAACATTTATTGAACCTACTATTAATCCAGCAAGTATGAACAGCCCATCATGTGACCCCTATGCCTCACTGCCAGAAAAATTTAGGCCAAATTTGTGCTAAAATATCAGGAGAAGAACATTCTCAGTGCCAGAAACCATCAAGTCCTTCTGATTCTTTCAGATGGACTCCATTTGAAATGACCCTGAATTGTATTCTTTTGTTTTAATTAATTAATTTTTAGTTATTTTTAGAGAGCGGGGAAGGGAGAGCAAAAGAAGGAGAAAAACATTGATGTGCAAGAGAAACATAACATAGTTGCCTCTTGTACACCTCCAACTGGGAACCTGGACCACAACCCAGGCATGTGCCCTGACCGGGAATCAGACTGGCAATGTTTTGGTTCACAGGACAATCCATTGAGCCATATCAGCCAGGACCTGAACTCTATTCTTTTTTAATTTATTTTATTTTACTTATTTATTTTAAATATTTTATTTATTATTTTCAGAGAGAGGGGAATGGAGAGAGGCAGAGAGGGAGAGAAACATCAATGTATGGTTGCCTTTCACCTGCTTCCAGCCACAGACCTGGGGGGAGACCTGGCTTGCAACCTGATTATGTGCCCTGGCTGGGAATCGAACCAGTGACTGTTGGGTTCGTAGGCCAGCACCTTATCCACTGTGCTACCAAGCCAGGGCCTGAACTCTATTCTTATTGAAAGGCACCTTGAGTCATATTGAAAGTAAGTTGAGCACAAGACTAAATCAGTTATGCGTTAGATTTCATGCCCTTGACAAGGCTAGGTAATTGGTTGTGGCCCAATAAAGAACATGATTGGTGCATCAGCCCATCAATACATACAAGTAGGGAGATTGGATGCATACAAAGATGAAATCTGCGTCTTAAGGAAATTTGGTCCTAAGTGGTCAGAACTGAGTGGAACTTTCAAACTTTGCTTTTCTGCTGTCCCTCCAGTCCAACCTTGTCCTTGGACCTATCCAACTTTTCTTATTGCAAATTAGGGTTTCTTGTAACCATTCTATCAAGGGAGACAGTCATAGTCCAAAGAAGAAAGGTGATTTGCCCAAAATCACAGAGCAAGTAAGTCACTGATGAAAAGTGTCAGAGAAATCATGTAGAATACTAGGAAAGAGTCCTTTGCACAGGAGAAGGGGGTATGACACCTACAACCCCATTTTGGGGGTCTTTCAAGGTCCCCAAATAATCTAGTAGCAGAATTGAGAAGAACGTGTTTTGTGTTTTTTTTCAAAAGGGAAGGCTTCCCTTGAACCACTCAACTTGCTAAACGATGCCAAGCTGGCCTGAGCAGTTAGCCTGTAGTGCCAGCCCTGTTACTATGGGCCTGGAGGCTTCTCTGGCTTCCGCAAGAGGAAAGCGGAGTCCATGCAGGGGGAGTGAATTAGGAGAGGGCTACTGTACAGGGAAAGCAAGTGAACCTGGAGAGACACATTTTAAAGGGCAAACCAAGAGACAGAAAAATAGTTCAGGGAGGGAAGATTGATGCTGAAATAGCCAAGCTCGACAAATGGGAGCAAAGAGACATGAACTTCCCCCTTGACGCCTCTCAAGGTATAGAGGAAAGTCTTCCTGGAGATCTTAGTTCCTCTCAGCCGACAACAATTGCATAACTTCTCATTTTCAGCCCACTAATGGGCTGCATTAATAGCCTTTTTTTTTATTAGCTTTTTATGAGAAGATGATACAGTCCTGACTCTTTAGTAGTTAGTCAAATTGTCAAGTTGCCCATAAACCAAGACAAATTGGAAATGACCATCCTTTCTCTCGAACGAGTCAGACATGCCTAGTAATGATTTTTTTCTTTCTTTTTTTTTTTTTTTGAGAATGTTTGGACAGGAAGTGGGGTGGCTATGAATATAGTGGAGGTGAGCAGATTGTTCCCCAGAGCTTATGTGCTTTTAATTCAACAGCTCCAGGGATGGAAAAATTATTCAATCCTGGACTCAGTAGCAAGAGGCCAAAAGCAAAAGCCAGGAGTTATGATTTAATGGAATTTAATTAAGTATTATTTCCATTTGAGGAAGATTTTCTAGGTCATTAATCTGTGATCTTCCTATTGCAATTGATTTCTCTCTGGAAGAAGGGGAGAGAGTTTCATTTTCCATTTGAAGGAATGAAGAAAGCAGAGGACTTTTAGGAATTTAACATCCCAAATTCTTTTCTACGAGGGTGTCTTAAGAGAACCAAGAGTTCAGGATGGACTAGGGCTAGAATTTGGGGTTTAGTCAGAAATGATAAGCTGATTTGGGATCATAGGTGGTTTCTAAATGAGTTATATAATAGCTAACAGACATTTGAGAGCAACTCTTTTAAGTGCTTCATTTTACAGATGAGGGTTAGAGAGGAACACACACTTACCCAACCTCAGAGCACAGCAGCAAAAACACACTGGAACCCTGGGTGGACTGATTCCCATTCCTCTCTTATCTTGTAACATGGCCTTCTTCCTATGGAAGTTAAATACCCTTTTTGGCTAGCAGATTCCACCAAGGAGGCACACTTTCTTTCTCCTTTGGTGGTCTGCTCTGCCCATCTATTCCCTCCTCTGTATAGCTAGACCCTACTTTCCTCCTACATTATTACCCATCCTCTATAGCAAGGCTAGAGCAGGGTGCTTTGCATAAAGAAGAACAAAATCCAAGAGACTCTATCTATGACTGGGATGACTTGTCTTTTTTAACACTTGCTGCAATGGCTTGTCTTGATTTCAGAGATGCTGGATACTCACTCACAAAGGTGAAAGTTTGCTCTTGGTCATGCTTGGATCCTTTTCTTCCTCTACTCTTCTTCCACATCATGCCTGTAACCATGTTGTTTCTGTGCTGGACAGGTGAAACACTGAAGGACAGAGACACTGCCTTCCAACTCCTGGACAGACCCAGAAGTGGTCAAGAAAACCTGTTCTGATAGGAATCTACTATCTGTTTTCAGGAGAGTCACCCCAGCTCTGTCCCTTACCAGGGAGAGGCCATTGGCTACAACTCACCTTTTTGGCAGAGGAAGGTTGAAGTCATAAAGAAGGTAAGTGACTGTCCAAGGTCACTAAGCAAGTTAGGGGCACTCTTGGGAATAGTATTAAGTCCCCTGACTTGTCATCTTGTTTTTATTTCACAGCTTTCTTTCTTTCTTTCCTTCCTTCTTTCTTTCTTTCTTTCTTTCTTTCCTTCCTTCCTTCCTTCCTTCCTTCCTTCCTTCCTTCCTTCCTTCCTTCCTTC
>PVIW01010292.1:0-45305 GCA_004026585.1 Noctilio leporinus
GGCCGGTCGGTCGGGAACGCCTCACCTACTGTCCCGCTGGCCTCCTCTGCCTCTGGGCTCTGCTCCCCTGTGTCCAGATGCTGTCCGTTCCAATCCCTAGGGTCCTGAAGACGTCTCACGCTCCTTATCCTGTCCTCTAGCTGCTTTGGTACTTGAGAACACCATCAGCACTGCTCTCTACTCTGTCGCCATCTTCCTCTATTATCCATACCGCATTTTAGATATATTTGATTAAATATATATTATTAAAATTAATTTCATTTATTTAATTTCCCTTTTTAATGTGGTTAATAGAAATTTTAAAGTACATATGAATATTCATGAATCTCATTAACATTTATATTGACAGTGGTGACTTACATGTGTCTTATCTTCAACCAAGAAGCAGTCAAGAAGAGATTAAAAATATCAAATATTGGCAATCAAATATTGCCAATATCAGTAAATTGATATTGCTGCTCTGACATTAAGTTGAGATTCAGAGTTATTGAAATACAAGTACATGAATAAATTTAACCTTTCTCAAAGAAATATTTCTGCAAGTGTTATCTAAAAACATTTCTATTTCACAGTGAATTTATTTTGCTCTGTATTTAGCCAACATCAGTCCCGATAGCCTTTCAACACCAAAGGCATGCTTTCCTATTGGCCTGACAATTTATGGCCCCGGTGGAAATAAAAGCAGAGGAGATGGGCTTGAGGAAAGGAAGGAATCTTTTGATGCAGAGCAGCGCACCAGCGTCCCTGCGTTCAGTTTTACTCAAAGTCGTTGTCCAACTTCTGCGAGATGATTAACTGCTGAAGTCTATTTGTCTTCCTGGTGCTATCGCTGAACAAGTCCAAATCTTCCATGGGGTTAATAAACTTCTTATCTTTTGAATACTGAAAATAAAATAAACTTAATCCTCAGGGTGGCTCAGTCAACAGACTGGGAGCCTTTTAGATGTTTCTTAGAGATAGAGGACAATGAGGTTTTCTGCCCAGTGCGATTATCAATCTTCCCTGAGTTCATGTGTGTGTGTGTGTAAGGGCGTTAAAGGTGCTTCTCAGTGATAAATGTCAGTGGAATTGCACGATGAATATTAACTTCAGTATTGTCAAGGTCAGCTGTGTACCCAGGTTCATTGCCACTGAAATTTTTACTGGAGCCACTGTTTTGAAAGATATTTTATCTTGGACTCTTCTCCCCCCTCCCCAACTTATTAGGAGCAAAGGGGAGCATGTAGTATATTCTCAACATCCACGTACACTGCTCAGAAAAAAAGGGCTTTAGCACAGTCTGATCTGTTAATCAGGGTAATTTTAATTTCTAGTAAGATCAAAATGTGGGTTTACAAGAACTAAATTAGGTAGGAAGATTAAAAAAAGAACAGAAGATCACAAAATCTGGAGGCTAGCTGATGTTCCTGAAAAGCCACTGACTATGTATAGAGAAAGAAAGGAAAGAATTGCTGGAGAATAAATAAAAACTTAAAAAAAAAGTCTGTGATGAGGCCATTCATAGATGTAGGTTGTGAAATTATCTAGCTTGGAGCCCAAGGAATTAAAGAGAAGTAAAGATGAAGAGAAATATTAAATCATGGCTACCCATCTGGCAATAAATAACCAGCTGGAGCTCTTTGCGTATAGTGAGGTACCTTGGACCCACCATAGGTGCCAAAGCAGAGGTATTCACCACAGTACACCCACACCCATGCATACATCCCTCCAGTCCAGCTTCAGACCAGGAGCAACACCAGAAGCACCAGTTATGCAAACCAGAAATACAGGAGTCGTTCCTGATGCTTCCATTCTCCTTGCTACTCCAACTACAGCCCGTCAAATGCTGCTGATTTTATCTTCTGTTGCTCTTGAATTCCTCCCTTTCTCTTTCTCTTTGCCACCATCACTCTAGTTCAAACTCAACCTCTTCCTTCTGAACTGTGGACTACTCTCGCATGTTGGGGTCTCCCAACACCTCTATTTGCCCTCTTCTGTTCACTCTTTGTGGAGCTGACAGAGTACAACATGCCTGAATCCATTAATTTCTTGGTTCTTCCAGATCCAAGTTTCCCCAAAGCCTTTAAGGTCCATTGTGGTCTTGCACCGACAGTCATTCTTACCTCACATGGACCCTCATCCCATCCCCGGCTGGTTCCGTGTGGTCCCACCCCCTTAGACTCCAAATGTTTTTTTTTTTTTTTTTTTTTTAACCCTCATCTAAGGCCACGTTTACTGATTTTAGAGAGAAAGAGGAGAGAGGGAAAGAGAGAGCGATGGGGAGAGAAACATCAGTGTGAAAGAGAAACATCAATCACTGCTTCCCATATGCACCCCAAACACAGGGTCATGCCCACCATCTAGGTGTGTGACCTGACCTGGCATCAGATCTGCAGACTTTTGTTACCAGATGCTCCAACCAACTGAGCCACCCAGCCAGGGCTAGATTGCAAATTTAAAGAAAGTTTCATTGTTTCCCCCTTTCAATTCTTACAGGGCCCAGCATCCTGTAAAATGTAGTTAATATTTATTAAGCATTTACTTAGTGCCAGATGCCATTCATAAAATATTTATTACTGACCTCCACTACAAACCCATGAGGTGGATCTGGTATTAACTCCATTTTTAAGATAAGAAAAAAATCAAGTCAAAGATATTAAGTGGCTTGACTCCAGCCACGTAGCCTGTGTGAGGGTTCTGGTTTGGAACCAAGGGTCTCTGGTTGTGAGGGCCACACTCCCAAATTTAGTCTGTCACCAAAGCTTTATTCAGTGGCATTTGTTAGTGTGTCCTGCATCAGGTTAGCCTAGACCTATGACTTGGAGAATAGCGTTCCAAATTTCTTCTTTAACGTATGGTCCATCCCAAAAGAGACAGTTTATCCAAGGCAGTTCCTTATTTTTTAAAGCCTGGAAATAGATAAAGTAATAAATTCCGCCCCCCCCCCCTAAGAACAGATGGTATTTTTTATGGTAGGATCTTTTTGTCATTATGTAGAAAAACCTCCTCACTTGACTGCCTGAAAAAGATTGCTGCTTCCTTTTCCTCTAATAAATAGCTGCAGGGCCCCTTTATAAAAGCGGTCTATACACGTCATTTACTGCTCTATTAAAACTACAAGCATCCTGTATTGATTCTTCCCACGCTGGCTATAGCACAAGCCAACTTTGAGAAAGGTTGCTGGGATAAAGTTACATTATCACCATGGGGAACACCCTGGTTGCACGTACACTGAAGATACCTGCTTCTCTGACTATTCTATTTCCAGAGAACCAATATTTTTGTGTGCGAAAGTAATACAATCCCGAAGTATATACAAATCTCAAGTAAGTATGAAGCAAGTGAGAGGCCTGCATAGGCTTAGACTCTTCCATAGAAATTAAACATATATGTATGGTCTGAATTTCAACAAAAGTAACTGCAAAGTGTTTATGAGGAGGTTGAAAGGCTTAACTTATATCTGTTACTATGACTATGAATCCAGGGAATGTTCCATTTTCCATTTCTCTTTTACATCCATCACCTCCTCCTGTCCTTCTAACAGCCATGAGAATCACAGAGAAGTACTCTTTCCTTCAATTGTCCAATAAGGGGACTAAAATATGGAAAAGTTAAACCTAAGTTCAGGTAACAATAAAATTAACTACCACATTACTTGGAGCACTTTATTTTTCTATACAGCCTCACGTAACCCTTATAATAGCCTTGTTAGGTATATTATGAATCCATGAGAAAGCAACAGTATTATTAGAGGAGATTTTTTTTTTTTATCCACACAGCATGCTTCCCAAAAAGTGGTAGAATATTATTTGATATTTTGGCTATGCTAATAAAAATAGAAAGCAAATTTAATAATTGATAACTCCATCGTAGTTTTTCCTCAATAGGATATTAATACTTCCATCATTCATTTAGCTCACTTTTGAGCTATTGCTTGTACTTACAGACCTGATCATCTAAGCTTTCCCCACGCTATATAGTGTTCTTTCTTTCCATTTACCAACTTAAGTTTTATTCCAGGAAAGCTAATGTCAAGGCCATCCATTACCCATCAAATTTATTCACCAGATTCTTCCTTCAGATCTGAACTATGCTGTTCTTTCTATTTCCATCAGTAAAAATTTTATTGAGGTGTAGTTGTTATAAAACATTATACAGTTCCAGGTATACAATATAATACTTCACTATTTATATACACTGCAAATTGATCACCACAATTAGCCTAGTTAACCTCTGTCACCCAGCAAAGTTAGAAATACTTATCCTTTGATGAGAACTTTTAAGATTAACTCTCTTAGGCAATTTTCAAATATGCTGTATATCACATCTCCATGACTTGCTCATTTTATAATTGAAAGTTTTTACCCCTAGACCCCTGCACTCATTTCATCCAACCCCAATCCTCTTTCTTTTTGGCAGGATCATTCTTTGTCTTGTATTCTATAACACAGTTACAGTTTGTTTTGTTAGTTTTGTTTGTTAGATTCTCTATATAAATGAAATCATATAGTATTTGTCTTTCCTTAGTGTAATACCCTTTAAATTCATCCACACTGTTGCAAATGGCAGGATTTCATTTGTTATGGCTGAGTAGTGCTCCATTATATGTACTGTACATATAATGTACATTTTTTTTAGTCACCCACTGATGGACACTAAGGTTCTTTCCATGTCTTGGCTATTGCTAGTAATGTTGCTATGAACTTAGTGGTATATGTATCTTTTCAGTTAGTATTTTCATTTTCTTCAGATGTATTAACAAGAAGTAAAACTGCTGGTTCATGTGGTATTTTTATCTACAGTTTTTGAAGATCCTCCATATTGTTTTCCATAGTGACTGCACCAATTTACATTCTTACCAACAGTGCAATAAGGTTCCCTTTTCTTCACATCTTTGCTCACACTTATTATTTCTTTTCTTTGTGATAATTCTAACAGCCATTCTAACAGGTGTGAGGTTGTGGTTTTGATGGCAATTTTCTGATGATTAATGACATTAAACATTGTTTCATGTACTTGTTGGCCATGTGTATTCCTTGCTTGGAAAAATGTCTATTTACATTCTCTGCCCATTTTAACTAAATGTTTAAGTTGATTTTAATTATTTATATATTTTGGATATTAATCCCTTGTCAGATATATGATTTGCAAATATTTTCTCCCATTCTGCAGGTTGCCATCTCATCTTGTTAATAGTTTCATTTGCTGTGCAGAATGTTATTAGGTTGATGTTGCCATGTTTGTTTTCTTTCTTTCTTTTTTTTTTTTTTGCTTTAATTGCCTTTACTTTTAAAAACAGATCCTAAAACAGTCATGACTATGGTCAAGGAGCTTACCACCTATGGTTTATTCTAGAAGTTTTATGGTTTCAGGTCTTACATTCAAGTCTTGAATCAATTTTGAGTTAATTTTTTGTATATGGTATAAGACAGTAGTCTAGTTTCATTCTTTTGTGTGTGGCTATCCAGTTTTCCCAACACCATTTATTAAAAAGACTGTCCTTTCCAGATTGCATTTTCCTTTCTGCATTGTCATAAATTAATAAATATGGGTTTATTTCAAGGCTTTCTACTCTGTCTCATTGGTCTCTGTGTTCATTTTATTGTCAATCTCTTACATTACTATAGCTTGGTTTGACATCAGAGTTTATGATACCTCCAGCTTTGTTCATCTTTCTTGATCGTGGTTGTATTCGGCCTGTGGGCAAGTGAATCTGCACCTGAAAAGTTATGGGCAGCATCTCTGTTCCATAGCACATTGGGTCTCCTGGACCTAAACCTCATTGGTTTCCAAAGTCAGGCATTTGGGGGACTCATCTCTCCTCTGCAGGTCTCAAGGGCTGGAGTACCTGATGTGGGGTACAAGCTCCCTGACCCTTAGGGAGAAGGTTAAGGTTCCTCCTGATTGTGGATTTCTGTGCTGAGGATAGGGGTTTGGCAAGACTGCATCTCTTTCTCTTCTTTCAAAAATGTAATTAATATGTATTATATAAAATTTAATTAATATAACTTAATATATTAATTATATAACATATTAATTAACTTATATATTTGTTTCTCCATTATAGTTTGCATTCAGTATTATTCTGTATTAGTTTTAGGTATACAACATAGTAGACGATTACCTTCTTTGCAGAGTGGTCCCCAAACATAGCTGTCACAATGTTATTGACTATCTTCCTCTTCTTCCTGCCTTCCTTATCTTCTTCATTCTTTCTTGTGAAGGAGCTGTTTCACTAGTTTTCAGGTCTTTTCCAGAGGCAACTGGTCCACATGCAGTGGTGATTTGGTGTGTCTGCGGGAGCAGGTGAGTTCAGGATCTTACTCTGCCCCCATCTCAGACCACCACTCATCAATGCAATTCTCAGTTGTTTGCAAGAAAAATTGTTGTCTGAACTTTCCATCATTGTTCCTGCCTACTATATTCTTCATAAATAGACCTATTTAAAAAAATTCTTATATACTTTCTTGTCTGTCAAGTGAGATGTTAGTCTTGGTTTTATGGTCTGTTGTTTATATCCAAATATTTCCTGTGTGTGTGTTTCTCTGTCCTAAGTTTCTTGATAATTTCAACCATCATAAAATATTGCACAATACTGGATATAGCATTATATAAACATTTGAAAATGTGATTATTCTTTAAAATCAGCTGATACTTTTATATCAGGGAGAGGGAATTAAAAGGGAAAAGAAGTCAGTATCATTAGATTTATACGACATCAAACTGCTTTTAGTAATATGGAAACTTAAGCACATTAGCTGAAACTTTAAGTTTTTAACTTCAATATTTACTACATCATAGGCAGTTTTTCTAGATCATAAAAACAATTGCTCTTGACACCACCTGGAAACCTCCAGTTTAAGTGGTTTGAGACCATAATAATGCATTCAGAAATGTACATTCTCCACTATATTTCACATTTCTAGGCAATGCCTATATGTTCTAAAGTGCAGTTAAAGAAAGCTCTGCATACTTCACCAAGGCTATTATTTCTTGGCTGTGTCAGTGAAAAACCTGAGATACCTTATAGAAAAGATCTTATTTTGAGGTCAATTTCTGTAATCACTTTTATTATCAAACTGCTTTGAATTCTAGGATAAGTCACAAGAAAACTTTTAATACCATTTCTTCAGAGATAATTGTTAAAGTGTTTCCTGCTCTACTGTCAAAAATAACCATCATTTAATAACTTAGCATATATACAGAATACATGTCTATGTAAGTGATATGTAAGTTGAAACTTACATATCACACACAGTGCATGTATTTTTTGTTAGCAGATGCCACATATTAAAATCCTGAGTGAAATGATTAAGAAATAGCTGCTTCCTCTAATCAACTCTTGTCATATTTATGTAGTTTTGTAACAGAAACTCTATCCCATAGTTTGTGCTTCATCTTGCCAAATTACTGACATATCTTCTAACAATATATAGTTCAGTCAAAAGGGGGTTTCATTATCTTAATAATTACATTGCCTGCAGGCTTTTGATGTTGCATTTTCCACACAGAATAGGAAAAGATTTCATAAAAATATCATTAAAGCTGTTAACTACAGGAGGAAAAAAATCAAAGAGGCAATCAAAGTGTGTACTTTATTATCAATAAATGTAAATAGTTTCAGAAATGGCTTGCATTTGAAACACACTGAGATCATTGGCAGTGGGAGCTGTTGCTTAAACAGAACAGCTACATGGTATCAATCTATTTGGATCACTAGAGATAATGACTTCGATCCCTTGCTATCCATTTTTTCAAATGGACTAGAGAACCTTTTTTAACAAATGAAGAAGGAGGTGAAATCATCCTCAGAAATCTGGTCAGAATTGAGGACATATGAATTATAGGTCATTATGTGAATGATACCACATGAGATACCTACTTTTCAATGCACAGATATTAAAGTAGTTCTTAAAACAAAGGATTTGGTGACTGTGAAATTGATGATTTAGGAACAGTAGGCTACATTGTGCTGCACAGTCATTTGGAAAAGACTTTAAATATTCAAATGTTCAATACATATTCTGACACTAACATTAGTCTTCATTTCAGACTTCCAGCTGAGAAACATCAGTATAATGGTGAAAAGACATCAGCTTTATTCAGTATTATGAAGATGGTGGCATATCTTGATTCTTCTAAAGCTTTTTCTATGAAAGCTTTATATTCATATTCTTATCTGGGATTATTTAAACTCCCAAGATATTTTTAGAACAATGTATTTGATAAATCATAATTTCGGTTTTAGTCTGATTTGTATAAATATAAAATTACAGTAAAGAAAAGTCAGGAAGGTAGATGGGTAGCTGTATATTAGAATAGAAACAGAGCAAGAAAAAGAAAGAAAAATTGGTAATAATTAACATGTATTAAGTGACTTCTTAATAATCAGAAGACCTAACATCTTTTAAAATCGAAAATGTTTGGTGAATTTAACCAGATAAATGGAAATGTTTTTCAATTACCAGTGATCTGGAAAATGAAATATTAAAATCCATTTACCCACATTTTAGCTTTTGAAAAAATAGCATTTTACTAAAATTTGAAGGTGTCCCTTTAAAGTGAAAATATTACCATGTTTTCTATCATAAAGTAATTAACAATCACAACAAAGGATTTAATGATAATCAGCACATTTCAAAATCAAAAGAAACCAGGGATATTATCTAATCCATTGGGAGCTAACATTTAAAGAATAATAGACTCCAATGATGAAAACTATGGATGCTACACCTCAAAAAATACAAATATTGCATTCTTGAAAATGTTTATACAATTTTGGGGGTCCATGGACTCCTTGATGCCAATGACTGGTTCCTATTATAAATAGAGTAAGGATAAAGTAACCACATTTTTTCCTCTCATTTTAATCAATTATAGATAATTAAACTGTGATAGTCTCCCACACACATCTTGTTTCAATCTGATTATATGGGATAACTCATGCTTTATTAAAAATTCAGCTAACTTAAATGCCATTCTGTGGATTAATATACAATAAGATCTCATTATAAACTGTTCTGATATACTATAAATTTACATATAGTCAGAAATTACTGTTCCCCTTGCAAATAGTGACATGTAATACATCTCATTTACTTCAACATAAATATTTAATTTGTGCTTAGGTATAGGTGTTATAATAAATTTCTACTGAAAAGCAATATTGAAATTTAAAACGGTGGTTGGTTAGGCTGACATTGATTGATGAGTTACTTGCATGGATTATGTATCTATTCTGAAATCTTTCCATTCTTTGAAGAAATGGGTAACTTGAATAGATGGAGAGAAATTAGCTGCAGTTTGCCACAAAACTATTGTCCAACGGAAGGAATCAGTGGGGATTACTAAAGACACCTTGATAATGTGTCTTGGAAATGATGAGTAGTTAAGCCCATTAAGTTTCTTGACAGACCTACTAAAATGTAACAAAATGGAAGGCAGGAGCTGTTAACTGTATTGATTTCACATCTAATTTCCATTGTTGAACATTTTTGGGTCTCCCTTTTTCTTGCCCTCTTTCTAATATGAATATAATAAATCAATTGTAAATTTATGTAAGTTATTCTTCAATTACTTATGAATATGGAGCTGAATAAATACACAGTTATAGCCATGTACATATTCATACACAAACATACCTCCACAATTAACATAAAATACAGTATATTATCTACAAACATATAATACAGCTATAAATCAAAGGGAAATATTAGGGCATTTATGAGTTTGAATTAATTCATAACACTGAAGAAATTAAGCATTTCATAATTTATGTGAAAAAGAGTTTTGGCGCTAGATAGGAATGTTATGAGGAAGAAGATTTCACATGCAGGCAGTATTTTGGTCTGGATAAAATAAGTTATTATATGTATGATAACTGTGATTTGATGATAATATGATTTCTTGATGTTTATATTTACTTAGGACAACATAGGCTTATGGTATTTTCATTTAAATATATGAGGATATTAAAATCTACCAATGTGAACATATCATCAAATAAATTTTATTTTATCATAAAACATTGAAGCAGGAAATAATTTAGTCCAAAAAAGGCACTCTTTTCTCAAAAAAAGACAATTGAAACCTTTCCAACAGCAGAAAGAATGTTATTATGTGACTGGAAATTAGGGAAAACATGCAGGGTTATTAGTAACTCCTTAAACTGAATGTTTCTTTCTAATTAAGGTGTCTCTATTTTCTGCTTGAAATTCTTCTAGAAACCCAGGCACACATTTTCCCCCTGATAGTGTCTAGTAACTAGGGAAGGAATATAATTCAGCAGGCAAAGGGGTGATCAAAGTAGGTACTACCAGTGTGAACTGAATCCAAATTATGGTACTTACTGCCTGGTGTTCTCCCTTTGGTGACTAACTGCATGTGCACATAAAGAAAGGACACTGTGGGCAACATGCACACAGGCTCACAAGCATATGAAAAACATGGATGTATATACCAACTTCAGATCTCATCAGGTGTCTTGGGAAAACACAGTTCTCTGATCATTCACAGTGACAATGTTGAATAAATGACATCAAATGAGTTAGACCACATATTGTATTTTAGGCTTGCGATTTACAGTAGCATTTGGTAATTGTATATAAAGCCATTCATTTGACACATTTATTAAACACTCTCTGTATACCTAGCACTGTTCATGTCCTTATGGAGGAGACGGTTGCTCCTATTATTTGGGAAAGTAAGTGGATGATTTTGGTCATTCTCTGGAGAAAGGGCCAGGACCCTAAGCAGCCAGGGCTGGGCCCAGCTGGAGAGGAGTGTGGACTAGTGAGTTTCCTGTGGGGCTGCTCCCTGGAGCTGCAGATGTCCCTGTGGCCTGGTCTTCCCACATGCCTGATGGAAGCGGCTGTGAGAATGGCAGTCGGACCCCCATGTGCTTAGCAAGTCACAGTTTGGTGGGCTGTGCACCCCCTGCTTCTGCCACGCCAGGCAGCTCTCTCAGCTCATTCTTCCAGATTCTCAGGTGGCTTGTTCTTCAAGAATTGAAAACAATTGGAATTGTTTTCTGTTATCCCCTTGGGCTCCAGTGGAACAAATGAGCAGAAACTCCGCAAGCATCGCCTCCGCCTTTTCCCCGTATACTCACTTCTCTCCAGGTCTTTTTGGGAGCATGTCTTCCCTGGACAGTCTTCATTGAATTTGCCACATCTCATAACAGGAGTGATGGCCTTGGAGTTTGGTCATTTTTAAACCTTTGTATGCGTTCCTAGAATGATCTGTTTTAATAGTAAGTGGTGCTCTTTCCTTGTAGCTGTGGTACTGTAAGAAGGAACACATTCACCTCCAGAAGTCATGGTCAAAAACTCACAGTGTAGGTAGCATTTATCACACACCCTTAGGAAGTCGCCTATGGAAGAAAGGACACATAAAAGAAGAATGGGAAATAATAGAAACCCTGTAGGGATGGATCCGGATAGCAGGCATCTCTATAGAGTCATGAGAAATGTGCATCTGTACCTGTATGTTTGAGTATGTATATACATGTAAGCATTCATGTGTGGATGTCTATGCACAGTCATGTTCCTTGTTCACTGAAAGGATCTAGAAGCAAAGACACCCAAGTAGCAATGAGCACATCTAGCACCCAGATCTTTGTCTTGAATCCTGTTCTCTCAGAAAGGAGCCAGAAATCTTTGGAAAAATGTTTGAGTCCAGAGCTGGGGCAGGATCAAAATGAACTTGTAATATATTATGCCTTAAAGAAAGGAATTGCTCCAGTAAATGATGGGACATGTGTAAGATGAGAAGGACCAGATTAAAGAGGACCCCACTGGCCAAATCTGGTGCAATTCAAATATCCAAATAATTAAAGGCAATAAATTGTAGGCAATAAGAAAGTAGGCAACCATGCCCCCCTACCAATAACAGATACATTAACAGAGAAAATATGGGCGCTTGCTTATTGTAGAAATCTGAGTGCCAAGTGGCTCATGCAGAAGTGCTCGAATAGAAAATAGTCGCCTTTTGTAAGCACCCTGGTAAAAAATTGACTTCATCAAAAACCATTAATAGACACTGACTCTGAGGAAAGTTGGTAAAGAGCATGATACTCATATGGTTCTGATGTAAATTCTCCCCACAGTTGCTTATTAGCTGTAAGTGGTAGAGCAGGGGACAGAGTTGGGGTAGGGATGCAGGGGAAACAGTTAATTCTTCAAGGAAGAAATCTGACAACGCCTTGACCAGATATTCAAAGTTAACCCATGAGTGACTGAGGGAAGTCTTGTGCCTCTGGAGGTGATGCCCTGAGAAGGCCTGACAGCATTTACATTTCATTTCCAACTGGAATGAACAACTTAAATTCAACTTGAAGAAATGAAGGCAAACCCAAAATGAGGAACATGCTATTAATAAAAACAAGACTATACTCTTCAAAAATATGAATGGCTTAAAAGAAATAAAGGCTTTAGAACTGCTTCAGGTTAAAGCAGACTAAAGAGGGTTATGAAATGTAGACCTGACCCTACGCTGGATCCTGGTTTGGAAGGCAACTGACATTATTAGGTCAGTTGACACAATTGCAATGCAGATGAAGATTTGATAAAAATAGTTTTAATATGAAATGCACTGAAGACAACTAAATTATGTACACATTAGTTCTTATTCTTAGGAAATATGCACTGAAATGTATAGGAGTAATGAGCTATCATGTGTATAACTTAATCTGACTAGAAAAATATAGATATGTATTATCTCTATCAAGAGATAACAGATATTCTCTCAAAAGGTATTTATATATTGCATTTATCACTGTGTTTAGATTATAGATATCATTTATATATAGTAAGTGATAATGCAATATATATATGTGTGTGTGTATGTGTATATATGTATATATATATAAAGACTACATGTATAGAAATAGATTATAATAAAATATATAGAGCAAAGTGTTAACCATGAGTAAATCAGGATAAAGGGAACATGTTGTTCTTTATATTATTTTCATTTTTAAATTATTGTCTGTAATTTAAAATGATTTCCAAATAAGTTTTTAAGTTGTTAGCAATCATTTGTTAAAATGAAAAGAATGTAATTGTCAATAAGGATTCTCAAGATTTGGCAAAAGGTGGGAAATATGTGAAAATGACATAAAATATATGTTTGTTACATGACTGTATTTATTTTTCCCAAATGAATGTGTGAGCAGTGATGCCTTAAGGTGGCAGGGTACGCTGGAACAAATTCTGAAAAAATGATTCAGAGATATTAGTTCAATGCTGATCTAAGAAATGTATCACCAGATATATCAGCCATGTTTTTTTACATGCTGTTTTGCTATGAAAGTTCAAACTCACAGAATTGTGATGCAGTCCTTTGATGTATAGCTGTCCAAAGCGAGGCGGTATCCAAGACTGAATATGCAAAATGTTTCAGTTAATGTTGGTACACTTGCAATGCTGAGCTACTTATTTATTTTAGATTACAATAAATATCCCATTTATCATTTACAAACCATATATTTATATTTTCACAAATAAAAAATTATGAATAATTCAAAATTTGTAAATCTAGATTTGAAGGATTTTCTTAACTCATTTTGTACTCAGACCTAATCTTATGCTAGCCTATGTATAGTCCTCAATAATTCTGTTTGGTGTGAATATCGTATAGTTTGCTGAAGATATATGATTTAATGGTAGGGTGCTACCACAGACACTAATAGGGGTGTTATATAAAACACTGTATATCTACCATGTTACCTTTGTAAAAATCTGAAAATTCCTGGGTCTCTAAACACAGCTGGACACAAGTGTTTTGGTTAAATAATTGTAGACTTGCACTAGCCAATTACTTTAACGAGGAAGTTACTTATCCTTGATTACATTATGTAATAGTTATGAAAGAAAATGAAATACTAGAAAGTAAAATTGAAAATTAAATCTTGAAATTAATTTAAAGGACCCAGAATTGGGCAAGACTTTAAAATGCCGACTTAAAGACAATAAATGTGGTAAATTATCCATAGCTGTGTTGCCTATTTGAATTACAAGTAGAACCATAATGTACAGTATTTTCATTGTATTTTCTTTCTTTCCTCTGCATTTATTGTCAATATGCAGGCAAAGGCATACTGACATAGGAGGAATTTTTCCACACTTGAATTTAGATTAAGAATCCCATCTTTTTCTGCTCTTTGACCAGTTTTTTCAACTGTAAAATGAAATAAGAGATTTAGATGACTATAAGTCCTCTTCTGAATTTTAAAATGAGAACTCTAAAATTTCATTATGTTATATTTATATTTTACAGTTTTACATTCTTATTTCATATGGTTTTAAAAGTACTTACATGCTGCTGTAATTTCCTTGGACTGTAAAAGATGTAATTCTGCTTGTCTTGAGAAAGAGAATCACCTTATACTAATCAATTTCTCTTGTACACAGTGCAAGTCCCAGGGCCAGTTGAAAACCTGCAAGCTGTATCTACCTCACCTACCTCAATTCTTATTACCTGGGAACCCCCTGCCTATGCAAATGGCCCCGTTCAAGGTTACAGATTGTTCTGCACTGAGGTGTCCACGGGGAAGGAACAGGTAGGCGAGGGAACAATGGCTCTAGGGCTAGAGAAATAGGAGCTGTCTTTGCTCTTGATGTCTTTTCCAGTGTCCAGCACATTCATTTGATAGCGGATCCATTTTAAATTGCCTGTTACTGGAAATGTTAAGCAATTTAATTTAATTCTGGTGGTAAGAAAGGCAATTGGGTAATGAAATGAATCAATAAGGATACTGAAATTTTGTTTGAGTATATAAGCCCCTGAACCAATGTGTTCACATTTGTATTAACCCATTTGATCCCAGAAAACATTCACATTTTCAATCCTTATCCGAAGAGAGGATTTATCTTATGGTCAATGACCTCACCCAAATTGCTATTTTTATTCTTATATAAATGATGGTATTTCTGTCTTTTCTTCTCCACTATCGGACTGTGGCCTATCACTTTTCAAATTTTCAGTCTACCTTCCTCCTCCTTACATTTCTTTTTTAATATGTAATTAGCACAGACACCTGAAAATAAGCAAATTCAATTTTTAGGTAAAGTAAGAGTGAATGAGTCTTGCCAGAGGGACAGGAAACTCAGTTCTTTTGTGACATCCATGTGACTATTGAGATATTTACTTCCAGAATTTCAACTTCATGTGCAAATAGATGTATAGACAAGGGTGTACCTAAATAGAAGAGAAAGAGAGATGACTTTGGGCCAGAAGAATCCTTAGGTTTGTTGTGAAGTTTGCGAGCATAGTGTGGCCTTTGTGCTCCCACATCAACTGCTTGATACAGGTTTCTTTTTTTAATGTTTTGCAATAGTTCTATTCTGAAACAGTTCTAAGTCCCAAATCATATCGTAAAATAAGGATGACTAAGAGTTGCTCCTATGTAGTCATTCATTCCATTTTTTTTTTTTGCTTGCTATTTAAGCTTTTATTTCTATCTTTCTATTCTATCCACTTTTTTACATACTTAAGCTCTTCCATAATACATATCACCAACCATTTAAATAAATTCCAAAATGATGTTCCCCAAGAGAGGATTGTTGTGGAGAATTAAACCCTGGGTCTTCTAGAGCTAACTGGCTCTGATTTCTCCTTGACCTTCATCTCCAGCTCCTCAATGCTACTGTGAAGTGCTCAAATGGCTCCAAACCTACCTCACAGCATTTTGACATAAAAATTGTGGCAAACTGTCAATTGCAAGAAATGTGGGTCTGTTTCAGGTAGGGAAGAAAGAAATCTGTTGTTTCATGCCGAACTATCCTATTTCTGGAACAGGAGCAGGTCTCTGTTTTCATGGGTTTACAAGCAAACTACTCAGTGTTTCAGTTGGTGTTCAACAAATTGGAACTTAATGATGATAAAAATAGCATGGTGTTGTTTTAACTTGGAGTCTACAGAATGGTTTGGGTTTTAGTGGGAGAGTGTGTGCCCCAAGCAGGTTTTACAACTTGTTTTAAGTCTGGTATGGAGTTTTGTGAGTAAGAGTCTAATATCCAATTTACTGACTGAACAGAATGGCTGCTATTTCTGCTTTAATGTACCTCCTGAATAATAGTCTTGGCATTTTATGTCTGCAGAATATAGAGGTTGATGGACTATCTTATAAGCTGGAAGGCCTGAAAAAATTCACGGAATATACTCTTCGATTCCTAGCTTATAATCGCTACGGGCCAGGAGTTTCCACTGACGATGTAACAGTGGTTACGCTTTCTGATGGTAAGTTGTAGGCACTAACACTTGACTTGCATACTTATTATGATAATCAAATTATTGGGCATATGTCGCGGATTTCATTTCAAGGTTTCCTCACGACAACTTTATGTACTAGATTTGCAAAAATTAGAATTTTGGCTAATTCACTCAAACGTTTACAGTCAAATTTATACTTTCATAAGTCAAAATGTTTTTGTCTGTGATCTTCAAAGTGTGACTACTGCCTAAGAGCTCCAAATAATTGTATTTTTCTTCATTTCTAGTAATACATTTATATAGGTATGAGGACTACATACACTGGCATGTTTCTTTTATGTCTCATTCTTAAAAATGGTACATAAAATGGGACATCTTTTAACTGTCCACTTAAATAATGGACAGTTCTCCTACATATGCATCTTAATTTGAAGGTATATAATTAAGGATCTAGGCCAAATAGTCCAGCACTGGAGGTATTACCACAGAATATAAAAATGTATGAGGTCTGTTCTGGAAGTAACGGCTGCACAAACTGTTTTAGTCATATTGACGTTGGCTCAATACTTTCAGGACAGACCTCATGTACCTTTAATTGTCCCAAGCCTAACAAATGAAAAATTACACATACATTCTTAAATGTTATTAAAGGGAGGAAGAAGCCTTAATGAAGAGGGTGGATTTGACAAAATAGTAGCAAAGGAAATTGAAAATGTAAGAAATGGAGGATAATGAAATGTTTGGAAGTTGAATGAGAAGTCAAAGTAAAATACAACAGAGTACATGTTGTGGGCCAGTGAAAATTCAGTCAGGTGTGTAATATTCGTGTGACCTCCATGAATATTAAAAAGGTAACAAGCTAATTTCTTTTGAGCACTGATTTCCATGTTGGTATGTGTAATTATTAATCTTTGAATATCAAAATATATGACTTTAGTTTGCAATTCCTTGACCAGTCTACCATTCTTTATTCTGGGAAAGGATCTGGGCAGATATCTCACACAATATCAATGGAATGAGGAAGGGTATCCATGTTTTTGTTGTTGTGTTTTGTTTTGTTAAAGATTTTATTCATCATTCTCAGAGAGAGGGGATGGGAGAGGGGCAGAGAGGGAGAGAGAGATCAATGTATGGTTGTCTTTCACTTGCTTCTAACTACCAACCTGGCTAGAGATCTGACTTGCAACCTGGTTTTGTGCCCTTGGCACCTTATCCTTTGTGCCACCAGCCAGGGCAGCATCCATGTTTTTAAGGGCAGCACAAAGAAGACATAAGAGTAACACACATTGCAATTTCAACTTTAAAAATTGTTCTATGTGTGATAATTCTTCAGTGTCAATTCTTATGCCCATCTAGCTGATTCTGTTATTGAAAGCAGAACAGAATACTTATTGGCTGAATAAATTACTGCACAACTTATAATTATAAAAATAAAAGGAAAACAAATGAAAATGAATATTTTACATAATTTATGCAGATTTAATTCACACTCTGGACTGTAATACTATGGCCTTATTCTCCACTTAGATTTTAAATGTCATAAGTGAGAAAGATAGATTATTAATCATTAGTCCAAGAATTATCATCTAGAAATTTAGTTATACTTAAGAGTTAGAAAATGCCTGTCATTAAAGTAAAGGATTTCATGATCCTTACCCAACAAGCACTGCTATGCAAGGAACCCCAACTTTTCTCTATCAAATGTATTTGTTAGGAGAAAACAAGAATTTCACGGCCATCTTGAAGTGGGCTACCTGATCATGTCTGCATTTATCTTTGCAATCAACTCATCCCTTTTAATTCTCAACCTAAACCTGCACTCTAGTCTTCAGGTTTCTTATCCACTTTAGTCTGATGTCTTCTTCTCTCTACTGAAGCTGTCTGTGCTGAGGTCACACATCATATAGATATGCGTTTAATCACATTTCGTAGTGACCTACATCACAGTCCCAGCCAAGCCCTTTTTCCTTGGCTTTCTGGATGTTATAAAGGGGGGATGTGAAAGGTGGATCCATGTAAGCACCTAAAACACACACACACACACACACACACACACACATATATGTGTGTGTGTGTGTGTGTGTGTGTGTGTGAATATAATCTATGTCAATGTGTGTGTCCCTTTTTCTCATTATACTACATGGCCCTCATATGAGGGATGATGTTATAGTCATGTCTACATTCCCCTTAACTCACTAAGTATTTAGTGAATGAGCCAGACAATTCAGCCAAACTGGTATAAATGTCTGCATATCTTTAGGACTCCCCATTTGTGTGGCTAATTTAACATATGTCTATGTCTAAATGCATGTGTATTATAAAGATAATCATATTTTTCTTAGGTCAGAGGAATCCTTACCATAAAATAATTTATATTAGGGACATAGAAAAATGAAGTAAAAATAAAATGCCAATACTGTTTTTCTGAATTAATTATCCCAATTACTGTTCTCTAATATGCGTATAAAGACTTTTCTATTGATGAACTGTAATCTCTCATTTAGCTCTCCTTTGCTTGTTTTTCTGGAAAGCACCTTTGTGTTTTTTTTTGTTCAAATTCCTCTACCTAGTGTATCATTGGTTTATAGCGATCCACTTCTTCAAACCATTTGGAATTGTAGAACATCAATGCAGGCAGTCTGATATCTAGCAGAGAATGGAACTAGTTTTGCTAGTTGGTTCCCAAACACTGTCCTTGTTGAGTTGGCATGATTAGGTCATTAAAAGATTTGATGAATTAATTAACATTTATTAATGTTAATAATAAATTAATAAATAAATAATAAAGCTCACTGTAGCTTTCCCTATGTCCAAAAAAAGTGGAACCAGCAGACCCAGGTTACATAAATTAGTAAGTAAAGAGGCAGGATTCAATGTGGAAATAGACTGAGCTTCTCTTACTCTACAGTAAATGTCTTGTGTTAGTTCACCATGAATAAAGCTTATAAACATGTATGAATTACTACAATTCATAAATTATGAGTGTAACACAGCACACACATGCTAAGAGGAGGAATCCAAGTAACTTTGTGTATGGAGGTTCATTTACAAATGTGGGAACTTGACCTTCTCTAGAGAATGGGTTTCAAACCAGCATGTCCCACCTTATAGAGACCAGACACTTCCAATTGGCATTAATGAACCTATTGTAAATGAGAAATTGCTTGACATTTTGGAGAGAAAAGCAATGAACCAAGTCCTTTCCTTCTGTCTCATGAGACAATAAAACATTGTCAAATAAGAGAAATAAAAGAGAGCCTAGAATAAATGGCTTTGAGGGTTGCATATCTACTAGTGCAGTACCTAGAACAAAATATGTGGTAAATTAAAGTAAACTTCTTCCTCCAAAATTCAATCACCTATCATTAATCTGGCTAGTGTTACTGAAATTTTGACATTATTTAATAGTGAAGAAGTAGGTATAACATAATTAGTAAATATATGACATGTAAATATTATAATATCATATGAAGTATAAACTGGGGATATTTTAAAGAAGTGATTTATTATTAATACTCTGAAAAATGTTTCCAATTTTTCAAAGAACTGTATTTTTCAGAAGTTTGTAATAACATATGATGTAGAAGACAGCATTATTTTTCAGTTTGTACTTATTTTAATTTTTGGTTCTCTACAGAATAATTTAAATCCTTCCTCCTTATAAATGATCACACACCTATAAAAATGTTTTTTCCACTGCTCAAAACAGTTTTTGAACTTGCCAATTTTAATACATTTCAGTACTTCTACCATCTTTTGTTTTACCTCTTTCACATCACCAAAATATTTCTGTCTGAGAACATTTTTTCATCTGGGGAAACAAATAAAAATGAAAGTTTCTCAAAGTAAGAGCAGGTGAATAGGGAGGGTAGAGCCTGGGGTAATGCTGTTTTTGGTCAAAAACTGCTGAACACTCAGGGTGGTGTGGGCAAGTGCACTCATAAATCACCCATCATGAAATGGGCGAGCACATTAAAAGTCTTCAAAGAAAATTCATGGAAGCCAAACACACCTCTCATGCCAGCTGGTACACCGATACAGATGGGTTCCTAGAACACTCACCTAGCAGGGGAAGCCTGTACTGCAAGGGGTCCGCCCTTCAGAAGATAATTCCAGTTTCTTTTGGCCCTACCTTGTCCAAATATCATTCATCGGTACAGCAGGTAAACATGAAATGGAATAGTCCTATACTATACTGTAATACTATGGAGTAATAATAAAACAGAAACAAAAACTATTGCTATATGCAGCAATGTGAATGAACCTTAAGAACTGATAATGACCAAAAGAAGCCAACTTGGAAAAAACAAACCTATGATTTCATTTGTAGTGAGCTCAAAGACAAGCTAAACTAACGAAGCAGTTAGAAGTCAGAATGGTGGAGTTGACTGGGAAGAGATGCGAGTGAGCTTTTTCAGGGGACGGCAAATATTCTGTATCTTGTCAGTGATGTTTAGATGGGAACACACCCACACACATACAACTTTACCAAGCCGTACATTCAAGATTTGTGCATTTTACTGTGTAGATGTTATACTTCAATCACAAAATTATAAGGAAATAAACTTGCTGTTTCAAAAGCCCTGAATATGAATAAGATTTTATTGTATCATACATCTTTCTATTTATTCAACTATATGCTGGACTCTTGTTGTTACTGGGTTGTAGTAGCAAAAGGGACAAAAATCTTGGTCCCTGTGGAGGGTTTATAGTCTGTGTGTGATAAGAAAAACATAATATAAACTAAAAGAAAATAATAAAGTCTATTCTCTAAATTATGAAATATGTTTTGAAAGAATACTTGTTGTAATTCATGGAAAACAAGCTTCCAGTGAGCAATTTATCACAAGCTACATTAACTGCAGCCTTTATGAAGTGCTAGGACAAGTTAAAAATTAAAACAAAACAAGTGATTGCAATTCCCGTCCAGCTCAGGAAGGCCCAGGAACTAATATTTAAGTAAGTAGCCATTTGTTCATTTAATCATTGAGCCAGTAAATATTAACTGAATGTCAGGTTAGGGGATATAAAGATTAATAACACATATATCATACCATTCTGGTGATTACACTTCAGAAGGTGAAATCAGAGTGGGGAATAAATAAATTCTGGGTAAAATATAAGTACCCTAGGAAAACACAGATATTGCCCAAGTTTAAGTACAAAAAGAAGGAACCTGATATAAAATTCTTGAAAATGCTAAGAGCACTTCTCCATTAAATTCACCAATTTATCATAAACAAAGAGAGGTATTACTCATTTTACAGATGACTATGTATTCAACATTTATTTAATGCTACTTTTGGCCCTGTTGTGGGGCAAAGAGTTTTAATTATGTTTTATGATTTATCCAAGACATAGAACAGCCATTCAGTGAATGGTTGTCTTTCAACTGCTCACACAGGAGAATATTCACTTTTTGATATACCAAGTATTCATTATAAATGCTACAAAGGAAACTGTATATGTTCTTCTTTCATGAGGAATGGGACAATTAAAATGCAGGCAAAAGAAACAAAATTCCAAGAAAACCCACAAAGAAAAATAAACTGTTCCTTGGTTCTTGGAATGGATTCACTGAATGCCATTTGGTACCCTGCATCTATGACACAGGGGTTTAATCACATTCAGCTAAAAAAAAAAAAAAGGTTGGTTGCATTTCTTCTTTTTACCTTTTAAGAGATAATAAAGATTGCATTAAAGGGATTAAGCAACACAAGTGACCATTAGAATGACACGTTTCATCCTAAAACCGTGCAGATCCTGAAATGCATGTCTTAAGCCTTTAAAACCACTTGAGGGAACCTGTGTGTTTGGATTGGTTTCTCTGGGAAGATTATTGTCAGAAAGCTGCAATTAAATGTCAGTATTTGGTATCACAGCAGGTGCTCTCTTTGCCTAACAGTTTTGGAGGCGCCCTAGATGGCTAACTGGCCCATGGAGTGAGTAAAAATAAACAAATGCAGTTATTTTCCATCTCTTCAGGAAGCTTTGAAAGTGCCACCTGGATCGACATACCTGTTTATCATTATGAATTTTGAGGAAGGCACCTTCTGGATGGTTGTAGTTTCTCTGTTGTGACTCTGGGGTAACCATTTCCCCTTGTTTTATTTCTTTTAGTGCCAAGTGCCCCACCTCAGAATGTCTCCCTGGAAGTGGTCAATTCAAGGGTAAGTTGTTGACATGTTCACTGTTTTGTTACCTGAACATATATAACATTTACTCACCCATTCCCACCGCAGGGTGAACGGTGTCTCCCACCATGAAGAAATGTCCCCCACGTGAAGAAATGTCCCAGAATGGTGCCGTGGGTGGCATTGATCCCTCACCTTTGCCCACCACCCTTGAATTAATTGTAGGGATAATTTGTTTACTTTTACACTTGATTTTATAAATGTTATAATGATTAAGTGGTATTCCATGAGGAAAATCAGATGTCTATTTCCTGATACCTCCCAGTATAGGACATAATATGCTGGATGGGACAGTTGCCTATAGGAGTGAATAAAACAATTGAAAGAGAGGGATAAAGAAAGACTTTGTTTGCTGACAGATTAATTAGAATTGAAAGTTTCAGCATCATTCCTATTCTTCCCTTATGAATATAGACATTGGAGGCCATTCTTAAGGTCTAATAAAGTTATATTTATGAAGTAGCATTTCATATATGGTTAATGTTTCCTGGCCTGGAAAGTTTATATAATGTCCAAAAGGTTTTAAATTAGGGTAGCTATACCTGAAGAAAGGAACCTAATGCCAAAAATCAATTCTCTAGAAACATTTTATTTCATGTGTGTCTCAGGGTTGGAAATCAGCCCAAATCCTGTCATAGGGAGAAGCAAATGAGGACTTGCCTGGCATGACTGTCATGACCTGTTGTGTGTGCTCATGGAATCATGTTACTGTCCCTTGGCTAGAGTGGAGGATTGGCCTAACTGTTCTCTAAGCTCTGGAGGGGACAAACTTGTATTTCTTAAAAATCTACTCCAACTAAGGGTAAATGTCTTTTCCTGAGATGTGAATAAGGCATTACTGAATGACCCTGGATTTGAATAAGGACTTACTTCTTTCCTGAAGAGGGAATTCCTGGATCGCAAAATTGACTTAGTTGACTAAATTGACCATTAATACAGATAACTAATACTTCTCTAATGCCTAGCCTTCTATAATATGTACTTTTCCATAATATGTAATGCTTGCAGCAACTGGATACAGGCACACCTGCTCCTGTCCTCTTATAATTATCTCCTAACATTACACTGCTAGAAAATTTACCTTGTTCATTAGGTTTTCAGAATGAATACAGTTGGCCCAGGTGCTCGCCAGCTTCTTCCACTCCCTACCTCTTTCTGTTACATTATTTCACAGCCTTTAAGGAATTATAAATTACTTCTCTTGGATTGTTACCAGAAGGAAAGAAATTGGATTCAAACCACCAAAACATTGTTTTTATCATTCCCATATGTTGGTGGACAGAAAGACAAACATCATATTCTATTTTGATATTCTTTTTATGTTTGGAAAAAAAAATGTTTCTCAAATATATAAATGTTTGCCCCTGACTAATACCATTTCAAGGAACAATTTATTTAAAAACAAGCATTGTAGTCAAATAATCTTTATATTCTTTTGGACTAACAATTATGACTTTCATGTAATTTTTTCCTTGGGATTTTTATTTAATATGGAAGGAACAGAGTCATATTATACAATGTTATTCTGTATCATATTTGCAATTATATAGCATAATTGATCATTTTATTGATAAACAAGGAAGAAACTTGGTGGTACTAATAGTTTTGCATACAGATGGCTAGGATTTCTGTATATAGAACTGGGAAATCATCACATTTTTAGGTTTTTGTTAGAGTTATGGTCACCTATAAGACAGTTGGACCAAGAAATCATGATCAAGGGTATGCAAACACACTTAGATAAAGGAACCAAGGAAACTTTTCTTACTCTTGAAAGCCAAGGAGATTAGCTTATAAAATAGTAATTACACATAAAAAAAACTTGGTTTATTTATTTGGGGGTAAATGTGAATATAAATTTTGGTCTGAAAGGATGACTTCAACCACAGACACTAGTTTTAGGTAATAATAAGTCATGTGCTAATAAATTTTTTGTGCTAAAATTTTGTTTACAGGAAGTAATATGTTTATAAGAAAATAATGCTTATATATAGACTTTAAAATGTGACTTATTTGGAAAACTTTTTTTGAGGATAATTTCCTTAAGTTTTACTTCTAAGTTTAATTATGATTTAAAGAAATACTATAACTTAATTAGTTGACTAGCAGGTAAGACACAGGCTAATGAAATGCAAAGAGCTTATTAAATTGGTACTTGAGTGTTTTCCTGTGCTCCAACATAGAAATTCTGGGAATGAGATCATTTAATGTATTTGAGATTCAGGATTCTTGGGCTTTGTTACTACTTCGAGATTTTATAAAGTCACTGTATCTCAGTTTCATTTATTCACTCAACATTTACTCTATGCTTATCAAATATCTGCATATACATGTACTGTACATTCCACATATGTGCACACAATTACATATGCTGGGTACTACATATCTATTGTATCTATTTATATCTAATCTATATCTACATACATATAATGCTAAAGGCATGAACAATCTTTGCCTCTATGGAGCTCACAGAGAAAATTCACTTATTATCCAATCACACTTAACCCATTTCAACTCTTTGAAGCTGACATTATATCCTCATTGATGAAATGAGTTGGAGAGATCATCTCTGAAACCTCTTGTGGCCTCCAAAGTCTGTAACTGTATTTCCATTTTTAGAGTCTCAATCATTTTATCTTTATAGAATTAGAGAAAATGACACAAATATATTAGCTAAAACATACTGAACTCAACTGACAAATACATGTATTTATCAATGGAGCACTATAGGGTGATTGTAAGGAATGAAATATTACATCCAAATTTTAAAACTCATACACACCCACACTCACACACACACACAAATATCACTGGTCATGGATTATGGGGTTTAGAATTTTTAAATGCAGAATAGTGTATTCCTCTCCCAAACACCTCTCTGTTGTTGAAATTGTTAGCCTTGAGCACCACCAGATGCATCTCTGTGGATGCCCTTGTATTATGCTTCTGAAAGCTGGTACCCAGTTAGGTATTCATAGTTCCATGCTGTGTGTGATGCCTTCTCTGCCAGAGTAGAGAATGGAAATTGTTTCTTCCTGAATCTTAAGGCATCTCACTCCACTACGTGTCAGCATAATTTGGCATGCTCAAATAACTTGAAAATTAGCTTAGCAACCATACAATTCCCTTTGCCCAGAAACTACCCAAAGGGAGAACTAAAACAGCAGCTTCCAATTTCAGGAAGCAAATTGATCATTTGGGCCCCAGACGGTTTAACACCTTTTAACAGAGGGAACCTGAGTGTTGTATCAGGGGGTAACTAACCTGGAGGGGCATGCTTCTGAGGGCGTGGTGTGACAGTATGTGTTTAGACTGGCATTTCTACCTCCTATTCTTGGGCTGGTGATAATTCTCTTTTCAATGAAAGTGATAGCCACGTGAATTGCTGAGTGAGTCAGTTGCATTTGACCCCCATCTGTGATGCCCACTTGTTAGGTACTAGAAGCAAAGGTGTGACAACGAGGAGATGGGGAACAACTGGAGGAAGGGCAAACAAAGAACCAGTGTGAGTTATGGCATTCATTTGCAGGTCTTCTGCAGTTTCCTGAATGAGACAGGGGTTGCCTTCTGTTGGCTGTGCCAACAGTGAATTCACATGGCTCCCTGCGGCATCACAAGCTCCCTGAAAGCCTCCATTGACACAGGTGTTCTGGAGCTTCCGCTCCAGGCCCCTTTCCACACCTTCTGCGAATGGCCACTCCTCTGTTGTGTGTTATGCAGAGGCCCAGGCTCGAGAGAGCTGGTAAAAATAAATATGTCTGTTTCTTTTTGAATCACTCTAAATCCTTCATAAAATACATGCTTTGAGACTGAGTTTTTTGGAGCCAGAGCTCTGAGTTCTGCCCCCACAAACACAATGGGTCTCTGAAATGGATTTAGTGCAGAGAAATAAGACATGTAGGAGGCCTTACATGATTGATTCCATTTAACAATAACTTAGAAAATGGCATTTGGTTACTAATGGATACTTTAAGTACAATAATATTTGCACCCACAAACACTGGTGTTTGTCCTCAATCATAATACCCAGAGATTTCTGTTTGAACACAGTGCCTGGTGCAATGATCCATCAATTCAGTTCATGGAAATGTAGATCTCTTACGTTTATTTTATTGATCCCTTTATTGATTCATTACACAACTGCTCTTTGAGCATAGCTAATATCCAGAGAATTACAACTGAAACAATTTTGGGAAGGGTGTGAGGATAGGGTCATAATTATAAGGAAGGTGATATTCCCTGATAGTTCTTACAGCATAGTCTCTGTCTAGAATTTGTAGAATAGAAAGAATACAAAATTTTATATTAAAATCAGACTACTATATATAATAATTCATGAGACTTCCTCAAAAATAAAACTTTATTTGCTCTGTAATTAGGATAGAACCATATTTACATACATGCTATTCTACTTATATTTTTAAAAATTGGTAACTTTTATTGTGGTAACACAAAATTTACCATTTTAACCATTTTTAAATGTATAGTTCAATAATATGAGTATATTCACATTGTTTTGTGCCAGTCACCACCATCCATCTCCAGAACTCTTCATTTTTTTCAGGGGGGGGGGGGGCGGAATAATATCTTTATTCCTAGCTGTTTATTTATTTTTTAATTGTTTTTCCATTGCCTTTTAGCTCCTTATAACCTCCTCCCCACCACAATCTCCACAATGTTGCCCATATCCATGAGTCCTTTTACCTTTTTGCTTGATCCTTTTACCCACTAAACTTCCCCAGTCATCCTGCTCTTTATCAATGAGTCTGTCCCTATTTGTTTATTAGTTTAGTTTATTTATTAGATTCCACATATGAGTGAAGTCATGTAATATTTGTCTTTCTCTGACTGGCTTATTTCATTTAATGTAACGTTTTCTAGGTCCATCCATGCTGTCACAAAAGTTAAATTTTCTTCCTGTTTAGTCTGTATCCATCTATTAATACCCCAGTCCTTCTTTTTCTCCTGGCCCTGGCAAGCACACCATTCTATGTTCTGTACCCTGACTTACTTTATAAATGAGTGAGAAAACCAATTCATGGAAAATTTTGATTGCCTCTTTACTTTACCTTACTAGAGAAATGAAATACTTTGAAAGTTTTAGGTCTTCACTCCCACAGGAAAAAGAAGAATATGATGAATCACAGTGCTCAAGAATATAGGCAGATGCTTTAATTGAACACGAAGAACACCTCACTTCCCATTATCTATAGTACATTCTGAATAATTCTGTCCCAAGGTCCCAAATTTATGATTTTGAAAAATCTACTGATAAAGCCAACCGTCAAAGTTAATAACAAGGAACAAAACTATATGCATGGGATTGTCCCCAAACAACTCTGAAAATCTAATTTTGGCCATTAGCCACATTTTCAGATCCCATCACAATTTAGACTATAGCTCTTCACCTAAAGTGATCTTTAGATTTTTTTTTTTAAGTACCAATAAGTCAATAATGTCCACCATTTTCCATCAAAAACACAATGAATGATGGGTGGGTGGGGAGGGGGACAGAGGGGAGCAAAAAGGGGATGGATGTAATACAACAACAATAAAATTAAAAAAAAAACAAACCCACAATGAATGGATAGGATAAATAATGAGTGAGAAGGATGTTAGGATAGAAAAAGAAGGTGGAATAACCAATTCTTAAATAATATAAATGCATCATGCCAATTTAAATGCATCCCATAAATAAGTTGAATAGGAATACTGGGGAAATTCAAAATATATTTTTGTATTACAATCTTATTCATTTTTTAGAGCCTTTCTTCCTAAAGTCAGTCCCTAAGATTTGTCTCATGATCTTTCCCAAGCAATGAAGTTGCTGCTATGTTTTAAAAGTTGTGAAAATTGGAAGTCCCCTATTAGAGATACCAAAGGCTGTGAGAAGTATTTTACTTAACTTGGCTTTGCCCAAATTATTTCTTTCTACAAAAGCCATTTACACTAAATGCTATCTTTAAAACTTTTTCAAACCTATTTATCTTAAGGGCATCACGTATATTCCCAACAAGAATAAAGTGCTTCATAAGTTGAGCTTCCTCCCCTCCCCCAAAAGTATATTCTCACCTAAGCTAATTTAAAGCAAATTGCATTAAGTTTAAAAAAGAGGAAAGAAAAATTAAATTTTGGGAAAGCTAGATGTGAATATAGAGACAGTCTTTCAAGTTCCTATGTGCCTAATTATAGAATAGGGGCCTGAAAATGACCTATGACATCTATTACAGGATCCGAATAAGTTGGAGACACAATTAATTCTCCATGCCAATAGGAACGTTTTATAATGAAACTAGGATTAGAAAAATACTTTCTAGATGGTTCTCATCTTCATATTTCAAATACTTAAATGATCAGTTTTTGCTCTTTTGTGTTTTCAGGTTATTGTATTTTGCTCTTTGCATACTTGTTATAGTCACAGTCCTTTTGTGTAACCACACAAAGAATTTTGACAGACTAAACTATATGATAGAATACCCTCTCTTTTGAGTTCTGGTCACACTCTAATATCACCCTGTAATTTCTACTTCATCACACCATTTCTAATGGTTCCATTTCTGGTTAGCTTCATAGGCGAAGCTCACTTTAGCCTTTCCATGAAGTTTAATGAGATTTCCCTCAAGTCATACATTTTTGAAAAGTGGGAGGTTTAATAATGGGCTTAAATTAAAGGAACCTAGGCCTAGTTATAAGGTCTCCAATTTTAAGATTATAATTTATTTCATGGAAGTTTCTCTTATAGTTGGAATGATTGATTAGTTAGAAGACATGAACAGGTTCAGTTCTGCCACTAAGTAAAAGCATTTGCTAACCAAGCAATTTTAGATTTTAGAGAAGTTGAAATATTTGCTGATATACAAAAAAAAAGTAAGTGTAATTCACTAATGTAGTTTAAAATATTATTTAAATTTAAAAACAACTGTTAAAATACAAATGCTTTAGCCCTGACCCATGTGGTTCAGTTGATTGGTGTCAACTCAGGAGGAGAAAGGTTGCTGATTCAATACCTGGTTAGGGCATAAGCTTGTGTTGCAGGTTTTTGGTCAGGGTACACACAAGAGGCAACCGATTGATGTTCTTCTCTCACATCAACGTTTCTCTCCCTCCCTTTCTCCTTTCCTTCTTCTCTCCCTAAGAATAAGTAACTAAAATCTTGGAAAAATTACAAATACTTCATCTGAAATATTTAAGACATTAGCATGAATTAGTGTAATTAACATTCTTGACATTTAAAGAGCTAATAATAATAATAATGGCAATAACTAACTTTTTCATCAGGTGTTTTGTGTCTGGTCATGTGAGAAGCAGTCAATTCAGCGCTTCATTTAATTCTTATAACAACCTTATAAGTATTATTTATTACATTAATTATTGGAATACTAACTTTGACCTGTGCTTATTTAAAAGCTACATGACAGTACTCCAATGTCCTTCTTTCCAAGAACTTAACTTACATTCAAGGACAGACTGAGAAGCAAACAGATAAATGAATAAGCCACACCATAGAAGGGGAAGGTCTCTGAAGGAAATTAAGCATAGTGATGTGCTAGAGAAGAGCTAGTTTAACCCAGATTGTCAGGGAAAGGCCTTTTAAGGTGATGGCACTGGAGCTGAGACACATAGATGAAAAAGGGCCAGCTTTGTGCACACTTAGTGTAAATCATCTCAAGTAATGCTAATAAGCAGTGCAGAAGTTCTGAGACGGGAACTATGTGTCCATGATGGCGAACATGAAATAAGAGCAATAGGAATGGATCACAGATGGCTGGGTCTGGTCATGTGGGGCTTTAAGGAACATGGTGCAAATTGGGATTTCATTCTGTAGACGATGAAGGAGTTTGTTTTTTAAAGGGAATAATCTCATTCAATGTTTTAAAAGATCAGACTGCTGTGGGGAAGATTACTGGGGATGGGCAGAGTGGAAGCAGGAAGACCAATTAGGAGACAACTGAGCCCTCCGTATAAGATTATTTTAGCTGGAGCAGCGGTGAGAGCAGATGAATAAAACAGTGGGGGAAAACCATGGTATGTGTTGGATCTAGAACCAATAAGATTGGCTAATAAGTTGGATATGAAGGATGGGGAGAAGAGAAGAATCAAGCATAGTTATTAGGTTTTTGGCTACAAAAATCTTGAGTGGACTACAGAGTTGTTTAATGAAAGGAGGATGAGTGGAAAAGAGAAAAGTAAGTTAGTTTTTGGATATTTTGAATTTAAAAACTACTAGACAGATAATAAGGGGTGCCAATCATGTAAGCAACTTGGTCTGTGAGTTTAGAGGTCTGGTCACTGGTCATTCAGGAAATAGAAATTTAGGACTGACTGTCATATCCATGACACCCAGGGAGAGAAACTAATTCGAAATCAAATGGCTGAATCTTGGGACACTGCACCTTTAGAAGATGTAAGAATGGTGGGTGAACCAAGGGTGTGGTGTCACAGAAGCCAAGGGGGAAGTGTTTCCAAAAGGTGGGTGCTGCTCACTATGTCATATTGATGAAGGATTTAGTAAAAGAATGACAGCTAAGTGATCTCTGCAGAAGGAGGCACGGAAATGGAGAGTTGAGGGGCTGCCTAGAATGACTTAAGATGATGTTTTCTTTTTTCTCCTCCTCTTCCTTCTCCTTCTCCTCCTCCTCTTCTTCACTTTTTAGAAATTTTACTCTAAAATAGAAAAAAGCAATGGATAGCTACTTTTAGGATGTGGTGAGCTTGAGGAAGCTTTTATTAGTTAGTGATTTTTATTGTTTACTTTTTCAAACATAAAAGGGACAACAAGTTCTGGAAATAATACGGTACTCAGGAGCATAGTGATGCAGAAGAGATGGTGGAAAGGGCAGGAGTGCAGTACTTTGAATAGACAGGAGGGCAGCATTCAGTGGAGAAGAATGGGTACATCAAGATAAGCAAAGGCAGAGAGTGGGTGTGGATGTAGTTTGTTGGTCAATTTGGAGCTGGGGCAAAGAGAAGCATTGTGAAATGATCATCAACAGAGTGTCAAGTCTTGAAGGATTTGAAGACAGGGGAAAAGATGAGAAATAGTTCAGATTGTAGAAAGAGATCATAAACATACATGATTATGATTGCTGAGCAGGGTGGACTGACTGAGATTTGTTGTCCTGAACTTAATGTGAAATTAGCTAACACAAATGTTTTTGTTTTTCTCCCTGTAGTTGGTTGTTCTGGTTGCTGGGCTAAAATAGGCAGATAATTGGGTTTTATTCCATTTGGCATTTGCCAGTGGAGAAGGGGTGGAGTGAGTTAAGAGATTATTCGAGGGAGTGATTAAAAACAAGACTCATGGAATCTAAACTGTCTAAGGAAGAAAAGGAGGGCAGGGGATGGAGGCTGATGGATGTAAAAATGATAATGTCAGTACATTGTATGAATTACCTTCATTTTAGCAGAAAGAACACTAAGGCTTAGAGAGACAAGATGATATACCCCGATGTCACAGGGAGGTAGAGGCAACACTTAGATCAGAGCCCAATCTAGACTTGTTGGTTATTTGGCCACATTGCTTCCTATATACAAGGTTGTATAAGGGAAGGGATACAAATAAGAATGCAAAATAGGCTTGCCTCTATGTGGTTTGCATTCTCAATGGGATAAGTTTTCAGGCAGAAAGTCAGGTCTAGACCAGAAGGTTCAGGATGGGACATCAGAGCTATGTAGAAAGCAGAGGTAGGTGAAATTTCTGAGAACAGGAACTAAGATATTAAAAACAAACAAACAAAAAAACATCACTGACTTCCCAGTTTTTCCTGCAGTGAATGTACTATGAGATTCAGTTGCTCACAACTAAGCTTTCCTCCCTGAGAGCCTAAAAACACATCCAATGAAGAACAGTTAAGTGTGCAAAGCTGACAGCTCAGCGAACCATATTAAACAATCTTAAAGAGCTCTGGCCATCTCCAAACAAATTTCTCACTTTTCCTGAATTCCAAGTTCTAGATTGTATTTGTTATTAAAAGCTTAAAGGCGAAAAATTGAGGTCACAAAGAAGAGCTTTACACCAGCTCTCAATGTTTGTTGGCAATGAAGATAAAACCTCTAATTGTTTTAGCAGCTGCAATGAAGAACCATTAGGAAATGCTATGTTAGACTCAGAGATAATTTAAGTCAGAGAACTGGACATACAGTTTATTAGCAAACATTGTTAATTTAAATAACAAACTAAACTAAACCAAATGGGCTTGAATTAGACGAAGTACAGAGCAAATATTTCCGGGTAATAATAGTGCAACTATCTAAATAAGAGTAGTATTTCAAAATATAGCTGCTTTAACAACCAAACTAAGTCTAATACATCTTTCCCTGAACTCATTTTAGTTTAATCTCATTTAAAAGCCCACTAACATTAGACAATCTGAGTGTATTCTCAGTAACAACATTGATTTTATTTATGTCGCTCTTTCACATAGAAAATGATCGCCTCTGCTGTTTTTCCAAAGCTGTTTAAAACATTGCTCAGTACACCGGAAATCCCCCTATATGAAATTAATGGTATCTAAATGCATCATCTTCATGTTTCTGGAACATTCTGTAGAGAGCACTCTATATTTTAATGCAAATGGATTTTTTCACATACACCAAAAAGCACATAATAGGTTAAAAAGTATTGAAGAATAACTTAATGTTTTTAGAAAATTAACTTAAGATCATGTTACAACATTATATACCATAATTATAATGGAACTAGGAGAGATTACTTTTGTTTTCTACAAATCACTTTTAAGATAAACAATGCAAATTTTTTCTTATTTTTTTGTAGTGATTCAAGTTTCCTCTACCTAAACATTCTTCATCTTTCAGAGAAATCTATTTGACAGACCATTTTGTATTTTAGCTGAGAGGCAATAGCTATTAACTAAATAGTTGTCTGTTTTAGTTTTACACTGATAAAGTTAAAGAGAAACACACAAAAGGAATTTGTATGTGAAGAAATGCCTCATACTGACTTTAAATAAAATTGATCTTTTTAAAATATAAAGCTGACAGAAGCTTTGTATCTTTTATGCTTAGAAGAATCTGAATATCACAAAGAATATATGTCCATGCCTCTGGCTATAATATCAACATATATTTCTCAAGAGATGTCTATATTTTTTCTGAGCTGAGTTTTCTTTTTTAGACTTCAAAGAAAGAAAAATACATATTTGCATCTCATTTAGATACTAATGTACACAATGCTGTTGATGAAATCAAATATAATGACTCTTAAAAAAACACTGTCAATTAAAAAAAATACCCAAATGCTGTCTTCTTTTGAAAGCTTCATCAGAAAAAAAGGCAATGAAGGATTTAAAGATTATTTGTTATAATCTTGGCTCAATTTTTCATGTGTTTATTCATTTATTTGTTTACTTATATTTATTGAGTGTGTATACCATGGTTCAGACACCAGTTAAACACTTCAGCTCCACCAGTTTAATGAGAAACTCCCTGGTTTGCTTCTCAGTGAGGAAACCTCAACACCTCCATCCATGAGTGGCAGCCATGAGTGAGAAATTCTGACACATGGCAACACCTCCAATTAAATAGTTTCTGCTCTGATAGAAGAAATTAACTTTTTCTACCTTTGATAAAGGGAGCAGATGCTTCCCTCTGGTTTAGAGGTGGTTGGGGCATTTTCTGATTGTATGTGGCTCCATAGACTCAAAGATGTGCTGAGTTTGTGAGGCACCAGGTCTAGAGTGCTGAACCTCTGCTACAGTGAGATGGAATGATCCCTTCATCCTGCTGTCCTAGAGCAGAATGGAGCTCAGCATGGTTGAATCAGCATTCAGTCTAGGAAAAAAACAAGTTGAAGGCCCAGAGTTGATGTTCTCAAACTCTAAGGAGCATTAAAACCCCTTAATCCAGGTGCTTGTCTAAAGTGCAGAATCCCGCCCCCCACCCTCCATCACCCACACTTCTGATTCAGTGGGTCTCCTGTCTGGGACACGTTGTTTTCAAGTAGCGGCTTAAATTGTACAGCTGAGGGCGATCTACAGATCCCACTATAGTAAAGTCTAATTGGAGCAGTGGCTTTCAAATTTTGTTAATACCATAAAATCCATTTATATAATCAATTTAACATGGCATCTTGGTATAGCATACAAAGGCGAGGATCTGCAAAGGAAAGAAACTACAATGGGTCAGTTTGGAATGTAGGTCGTGGCACGCTTAGCCAGCCTACACTGGCTGGCCCAAGTGGGTCTTAGCATTTTGAGGAATTTTGTGAGCCCATTGTTAAACACAACCATTATTAAAAGCTCAATGATAGAAGTTTACAGTTAGGTAAAGTATATTTTACAAGGATATATTTTAAACCTATTGCTTCCTTGTGATTTTATTGAGTTTTCCCATTACCTATGCCTTGAGGTTACTTGTCACCTGTCTGCCTAGTGGTAATACTGTACAATGGTGCAGGTTATCTCCTCCCAACTCGGCATGGAGATGACCCACTGGTAGCTAGAAATTGCCTAGGTTGGGTTATGATTACACCACAGCACTCAGCAAATGCTACAAAGCAAGGTGCATTTTCCAGAGAACTGGGTTTTAAGTATAAAATGTACCACTAGACAAGGATGAGTACCTGGGAGTGCCAATCCCTTAGCCCCTTCTTCAAATCCCTCAGTGGACTCTGATGCCTCTCAGGAAGATAAAACATAGTTCAACAAAGGAAAAAAAAATTGTTGATCTAATTATGTTATGGCTATGAACATGCGGAGGTAAAAGATCACAAATAAAGGATCAGAGAAAGATAAAGTCCTTTAATATAAAAACACATTTTATTTTTTATCATTTAATTTTTTAACTTACTCATTAGAGAGAGAGAGAGGAAGGGAGAGAGAACCATCAGTTTGTTGCTCCACTTATTTATGCATTAATTAATAGATTGTCATATGTGCCCTGATCGGGGATTGAACTCACAGCCTTGGTGTATCAAGACAACTCTAACCAGCTTAGCTTCCCAGCCCAGGAAAACATATGCATTTTACAAATCTGATCATGAGACTAGGAACCTTGATACTTCATTCATAATCCTAGGGAAAAGAGCACTGGGGTAGAACCAAAGAATTATTCTGCCACCTGGTTACCTTTCTCTTAGACTCCTTTACATCATAATGAGTAGTAAGGTGGGAGAGGAGATTTTATCTAAAACACCATTGTTTAATCTAGAAAGTTGTTCATCCATCTTTAATGATTATGATCAATAATAAACACTTATGTACCTTGCTTGAAATGCAAATGACCATCTTGCATAATAAAACCACATTTAGTATTACTTCAGCAAATTTACTTAGAGTTCTTCTTAGTGTCTATAACCTACAGTTTTTAACACTAACATGTAATCCATATGCTTCCAAAATGAAGAATTAAACTGCCTTTAGCAATATCTTCTTAATGATATATATCATTTCAACCTTTAAAAATAAACTGATCAGAAGTTTTTTTGTGATTTAGAAAACAGATTTTTTTTTTCCCTGATGGGACTTTAATACCTATTTTACATAGTAATGTATAGTCTTGTATCTGTTATTCCATCATTTGTTCATTAATTTTTTGATTAGTTTATTCTACAAATAATTATTATGCACCCATTGTTAAACAATGAAATACTAGCATCCCTTAAGAGATCTTATCACTAAATAACCTGAAATTTAAGTCATTGAGGTTAACCATCTGTATTGTAGTTCATGGCAAGCTAAATAAACCAATGCATACTTTTTAAAAATTTTTTGAATTAGATACAAATTCAAGGCTAATGCTTGCCTTAAAAATCTTCACTTAAAGGTTAGAAAATATTTTAAAATTCTGTATATGGATATTCAGTTCTGAATACCAGATAGAAGTTGTTTTAGGCAATTGCAGTCATTTGCATGATCTCTCTCTTTAACTGACAGTAAATACTTTGAATTGTAGAAATACCTGCACATATGACATCATGTGGTTTTGAAGTTTAGTTCCCCTTAGGTGTATGTAGATATGTAGACTTGTCTATTATATTCCTGAATAAATAAGTGTGCCTTCTTCAGAGGGTATTTTCTAGAATCTTAGCTTTGATTTTAGAATTAATTTTTTTCCTCCACACTAAGAAGGACATGGATGTCAGGAACTTTACTATGGGATACAACTTGACACAGAGGCACACACAGGAGTCAGGTATTATCAATAAGGAAATATATTCATTCTCTGACATGGGTGTCTTCTGAGGAGCTGACACAAATGCTGCCCTGTGCCACTTGGTCAAACTAAGTATGTAAACAATCTTATTATGATGCTATTCTTGGGAAATATACTTCAGCATATGCTCTTGACTACTTGGATGAGAAGTCATCAATGACTATAAAGTGCATAATATAAAACCTGTCATAATAAGCACATGATAAAAGAAATTTATCCCTAGTTTAACTATTAATAACTATACCTGTGAAATGAACTATAAATGGACAATGTCTTTTCCTAATGCCAATAATCAACTATTATTTGCCTGACTTTGCAGAGAATTGCGACTAATGATAAAACTGGTTTGAGGAGGCTGTTTTCTGTAATGAACTTGAGCCTTATTTCAATTCTGAATTTTATATTTGATGGAGAGTTTTCAGAGCCCAGCAAAAAGCACTTATTAATTCGATTCAAACTTGTAAACATGTGACTCTTACAAAGATTTAATTTACTCTTCAAGATGTTAGATGGATCATATAGTGTTAACAATTTTAGTTTAACAAATCTATAGTTTCCTTTATCACACATATACAACAAAAAAGCAGAATCACTAAGAATTTATCATCAACCGTAATTTCAATTTTGTTGATTGAAAAAATAAATGCTGAAGAGCTCTTAAAAGCCTAGTTTTCCCATCATCCATGTGATGTATTTGAGTTCTCTTTATAACATGTTCTTCCAGCCCATGCCCGAACTATTCCACTGACAGGGAACATATTTCTTCTCTCTGAGCAGCCATTTTTGTCATACGTAGGTCTCACTTTCAGAAATTTATATTCAAAGTGAATTGCTCTATCTCCCTATAACTTTCACTCATTTGTCATAATTATTTCCTCTGAGACTCTAAGGAACAAATTGAGTGAGTCTAGTGACTTTCTTTTATGGCACAACTCTAAATATTTGAAGATGTCTGTCAGAGCCCTTTGTCCTCCACCAATTCTCCAAGCTACATATCCTGTTTCTACAAACATTCCTCATTCTATTGTCAGCTTCTGGTTTGATAAGCCATCCTCCTCTGCATAATTTACAGATGCCATGTGATGATTAAACATCTCTTTAGGTACCTTTCTTGTCTTAAATACAACATTAGCCCTCATTTAATCCACAATCAATACGATGTCACGAGTGGTCACATTATCTTGTAGATTCATTTCAAGCTGGTTCTCTACTAAACCTTGAGTATTTCATGAATGATGCCCACAGTCTTCATCCCTTTCACTCTATTCATGCTAACCTTTGTACATTTTATATGCCAGCAAGAGTTATTTTATTTTTATCATACGTTGTCCTCAGATTAAATTCATTATGACATCCTCTCAAGGTCCCTGGAAACCTTCATATACCTACCCAACTTCAGTCAGTACATATTGGTTGTGTTAGGCAATGTGCAAGATGCCAATTCTGTGGTCCAGTTATTTGATGCATCACCTAACTTCAGGTGGCTTCCTCATTCCTAGCAGCCTTCTCTTCTACTCTCATTCATTCATCGTATCCAGACCAGACCTTAATTGTGTTTTCTTTCCCTTGAAAGGACTTCCATCCAAAACCTTAAACTCTAAAACCATCCTAAGTCATGTTCTCTGTCCCTTCAGATCTTTACTGTCTTTGCTCTCTATAAACTGATTAACCACATTAATATGCTCAGCTTGATCCTTCCCCAGACTCTCCCCTCCCTTTTTCATTTTCCTCTTTATCTCACTTCATTTTCAAACTGGACCTTGTGGATGTCCATGTGACTAGCCTTATGCAGCACCTTCAAGATTATTTTTTGTTTTGCTTTGCTTTAAAATTATTCTCCTTTATCCCTTATCATTCCTATGAACTTCTTGGCCTCTTTCTAATGTCTAACTAATGAGCATAATGGGAGAAAATACTGCAATGACTGAAATGCTTAGCTTTGAAGAACCCTAAGCAAGTCACTAATCTTTTCTTCATGTTGACATTATTCACTTCCTTCCATATAGTCATTGTAGCAGTTTTTAATCTAATACTCCATTAGGTTTCTCTGTATTTCTCTATGTCATACACAGAAATAATTCAGAATTCTGCTTTACACCGAAATCCACACTTTAGTCCATATTCAAAAAGTCTATGGGTATGTAGGGATTGAGCTCACTGACCTGGTCCTTTTTCATCCAAACTAAAATTATACTGAAAAGCTGTTTTTTGCCAATATATTTATTATATTGTCATTCAAAGCCATGGCAAAAGGGATTGATTAATAAGGAAAATAGTTCTCCTGCTTTGCTTCCTAATTGTCCTATTGAAAACTCTCCCAAATTATTTTTGCTCCAGTAGTTATAACTTTATGACTGGTATAAATATGATTTTATAGGGGTCAACACAAAAGCTAGATACAGAAATGAAGACAATATTTTTCCCATTATTTCTAGTCTCAAACTGTATTGACCAGCCAGTTGTTTGGTTTTGCTTTGTTTCTTCTTTGTGGCCCCCAGAGTAGCACAAAGCATGGTCAGATGTAATACAGAAATTATAAGTATACCCTGCAGAAAACCATCATTCTCTTAAATAGTGACTTTAGTGATAAAATAATCTAAGCCCCTCATTTAAAAAACTATGTAAAATATAGACATGTCTAAATCTCTCAGCAATTTAGTAACAAACCTAAAACCTAAACCCTGGTTCTCTACCTAAATTAGTGTGTTTCTATTCTATATGGGAAAAAAATGTATAAATGTACACTCATAAACTCTCAGTGACTAATAGTGCTTTTTAATACCTAATTCTCTTGAAAAAATAATAATTTGATTCATAATGATAGGTATAAAGCTGAAGCTTTTGGTAATCACATGGTTTGTTCCTCTGGCCTTCTCTTCCCCTGTATAAATATATTCATTTTATTACTTATGCCAGACAAATATGTGTAACAAAGGGAAAGTCACATAATTTTTGTTTGACAAACCTCATAAGTATGAGGCAGGATGCCCTCTAGATAGCCAATTTCCATTCTTTTCATTTTAATGTTAATGATGTTATTTAAAGTTATTGGATGCACGGCGTCAGATGACATTATTTCAAGTGACTTCATGATGCTGAGGGTACGTTGTGTAAGGAATATCAAGTAGAATTTCTCAGGTGTTTTTCTCTTTAAAATGCAAAGGAAGAAATGCAATTACTATTTATTATTTTGTTGCCTAATGCCTGCCCGTCATGTCTCCTTTAATTTGGCCCAGTAACTTGTAATTAAAAGAATCATTATCCCTGCTGGATGTGGGCACAGAGTTACATTATTTCCATGAAAGCCTGTCTGCTGTCTCACTTTAATGAAAATGGAAACCTCTTACAATGGCATGTGGTACCTAGAATTATTTTTCTTTTGTCTGAATAGTTATAAGGAGAAAGTTCATAAAAACATGTCTCTATTCCTTTACATAGATTGTGTCTTTCAAACACCCATTTCCTTTTTGGAAAGTATTGGTAAGAAAAGCACGGAAGTATTTATACCATACCACAAATTAGTAGAGCAAAAACAAATGAACAAAAAAGTGGACTTGCCCTCTTTTAGCTCAGAATTATTTTGCCTTTAAAAGAAATTGTGCTGAAATATACATAATATAAAATTTAACATTTTAACCATTTTTACATGTACAACTCATTGGCATTAAGTACATTCGCATTGTTGTGTGATCATAATTACTATCTCCAGAAATTTTCATCATCCCAAACTAAAGCATTAAACCTATTAAACAATAACTCCCCATTTCCTTCTCTCCTCAGGGTCTGGTAACCACTCTTCTTTCTGTCTCTCTAATTTTGTCTATTCTAGCTACCTAATACAAGTGGAATCATACAATATTTGTCATTTTGTGTCTGGCTTATCTCACTCAGCATAGTGTTTTTGAGAATCGTCTATATTGCTGTGTGTTACAGTAATATGTTCTTTCTATCTCTAAGTATAATTTTATTGTATAGATATACTGAATATGTTTATTCATTCTCCTATTGATGGGTATTGGGTTATTTCCAGTTTGAATTCAATTTTATGTGTAGATTGAGGGAAAAACCAAGTTCCTTTTCTTAATATAGATATCCAGTTTTGCCAGTACTATTGTTAAAAGACGTGACTTTCCTCATTTAGATATTTAGTACATTTTTTGAAAAGCAATTGACATAAATATTTGTGCCTAGTCCTGGACCCTATTCTGTTCCACTGATTTGTTTATTCCTATGTTAATACCATGTTGTCTTACTGTACATTTATAATTAGTCTTGAAATTGGGTAGTATAAGGTCTCTAATGTTGTGGTTCTTCAAGATAGAACATTACCTTATATTCCTTTTTAGGTCATTATTCTCCACAAAGAACATATAATCTTAGGAAAATGTTCTAAATTCCAGTAGGCTCTAGATCACTCTTCTTTATAATTAACAAGCAAGGCCAGTAAAATAGCTTTCTACCTAATATGTGCATATGTGGATAGGTGAGATAAAGCAAGAAGAGGCTGTTTTTTGAAGTGGCTTTTGTGATGAGGCATTCTGAAAAGTTCCTTTTAGATCTTATCATATTTAAATGTAATTCTTAGAACAAACTAAGATAGTACTTTTTTAAAACATTTTATTATTTATAGAGAGAAGAGAAGAGAGAGAGAAAGAGAGGGAGAGAAGCATCAATGTATAGTTGCCTTTTACCTGCCTCTAGCTATGGACCTGGCCGGAGACCTGGTTTGCAACCTGGTTATGTGCCCTGGCTGGGAATCAAACCAGCAACCTTTGGGTTCACAGTGGCACCTTCTCCACTGTGTCACCAGCCAGGGCAAGAAATAGTTCTTATTATATTTTAGTAGGTCAATAAAGTAAGCATAAAAGAAATAATTTGTTCAAAAGATTCAACTGGATTTCCTTTCATTCTTGATTATCATGGCCAATGAGTAGTCATTCTGAGTAATCACGTGGGATACCTGCATTAGGTCTGACCCCTGGATTTTCGGCTACAGACAGGTCTGCCTATACTTCCTAGCCAGCCCTGACACTGAATACTCACATAAGAGAACAGTAGTTGCTCTTTCTGCAGGGCAGTGGGTGGCTAAAATTGCTGATTTAGGCTTGATTCTTTGATACATCCATACATGTAAAAGTATATAATCTAACGTCAGGGAGGTAATGATCAGCTTCTTGCGACCTCCTCTCCTCTTCTTTGGCACGGCCTTCCCAGCTGCTCCCTTCAGAATCCTGGAGTGTGTAGGTAGCTGTCACTTCTTGGCAGCTGCTGCCTTTGCTGCCAAATCGGCTTTTTTCTGAGCAGCTAAGAACATGACTCCTCCTTGTAGAAAACTGACAACTCTTTTGGACTGATATTCTTTGCCACACAAATGTCCAGGGACCAGGTAGAGCCAAAGGATGGAGTGGACAACAGAGGACAAGGTCACGTCCTTCAGGGCCAAGGCATCGTTGTCCTGAGCTTTAACACAAGCAGCCTCCTACACGTGCTTCAAGGTCACCAGGCCTACCACCTACCTCCTTCCCTGCCTGCTAGGCCCCCTTTTCAATACCAGCAGCTGCCTTCAGGAAGTAGGAAACAGTGGATTGATTCAAATACCTTGCCAAGTTTCACAAAGACCTTAGTAGGCAAAACAATGTCGTTTTTGATATTTTTTGACGTCTTGTTGAACTCTTTACAGAACTGGCTGATGGAAATGCTTCACTAACCCAGAATAGGGCCCAGTGGAAGCCCAGACATGGCCTAGCCCAGACAATGGGCCAGATCATGCCACAGGTCTGGGATTCCTGACTGGCCCCAGTGGCCCAGCTTCACTTGGATGTAATGGGGGGTTCCTGGCCTCATTCTTTTTGCCTCAGGTTAACAGCAAAAGAAACTGCTCTGGGCCCTCCATCTTGGGTCCAGAGAGTAGTTTAAATAATTCTATAACAATTCAGTGAAACTTTCATAAAAATTACATGCAAAAGTACTTTATTTTAAAAGTATATTGTCAGAAAATTCAATTCTGATACCCATTGTTTTTCAAAACCATTATTGACTATAAAAACTCAAATAGAAATAGCATTCTTTCCTACCAAAAAAAAAAGTGATATACTGAGCTAACAACATTAGAGACTAATAGTTGTAAAATTATACATTAGTCACATAATCAATTTAAATACACAACGGGATGATCATTATCTCGCCATCACTGAAAAAGAAGACTTAGCAGTTGGGTTTAACCTTTAAATCTATCACTTACGAAGAAAACCACAGAAACCAAGTTGTCTAAAACCTTTAAATCAATTACTTTCTGAAAGAGCCTCATGAAGCCCTGTGCTTGACCTCCACATGGAAAAACTTACAGAGTCAGTGGTGAAAAGTAGTTGTGTTTTTTATTTTCTTTGAATTTATCTAGTATATGTTGCAGGTGATTTTCTTTATGGCATCTACTTTTGCTTATGATACAGAGAAATGCACCATATCTAGGGCAGTTTTATTTTTACTCTTCTAACGAATCTTCTAATTTATAATTAGGGATATGTTATGCTGGATTCTAGGTGTTCTAGGTAAATCTAGGTAATCCTGGTTCCTACCATTATGCAATGTAATGCTTTCTGAAGATGAATGTTACATTTATGTATTATGCTTGTATTACATAAGATTAATACTATTTTGGAAATGCCTTTATGAGTATAGTAACCAGTGAAATAGTGATCTTTTAATTATGCACCTGAATCCTCACAAAAACTTTAGATGCAGAAGGAATTGAAATATTACTACTTTTATTCAAGGAGACATGAGTTATCTGTCCAAGTTCACACACATTTCAGGAGACCTCTATAATCTTTATGAACCTTACAACTGTGGCAGACCCTAACATTATCCGTGCAACTAAGGAACTCATAATCAAGAGGAAGAGTGAGATAAGTAGTCAATCATGTAAAAATAACCTGAATTTGGAAAAGGTTGTGATAGGTGTTGGCTAAGAGACAGGAGAGCTGACCCCACAGTTTTCAGTTATGAATGTTCTCTGCTATGAGCTCTTTACTGGTAGCTCCTGTTGAAAGAGGCTGTCGACTAGAAATGATCATTTGATTTATAGAATTTCTTTAATCTTGACTCTCCAAAGGTTGAAATAATACTCTAATTTATACCTTTTATCTTAGCATGAGGGAAGTGTACAAAAGCAAAATGGTAACATAACACATTTGAATAAGAACTAAGGCAGAGAAAGACAGACTATCCTTGTAATTTAACTTTTGTTAGAGAAGAGTGATAAGAAAAGAAAAAGTATATTTAGACATCCACAATTTTTGTTCTAGAATCAGAAAAAACACTCTCATAGTACATAATACACCAACATAAACAGTCATGCCTCTACTGTTTTCCAGAAAAATGAATAATAAGAGTTTTAATTATTTTTATATTAGACAATTTTTTTCTGGGAATTTTTTAAAAGGAAAGCGATATTAGCTTTTATATTTAAAACTAAAAAATAAATAGAAACAGGGACAAGTGCATTGAAAGCTTCCATCCTTGCTGTTCCTCATGATAAATATTTTCCCATTTCTGAGATGGCCTGAGCCCATCCTGTATGATATTAGAAATTTGTTGTAACAGCTGTGGGCTCAACAATTGTACCTGATTGCCATAGTTAGAGTCAATTTTATAAATGAAAAGCAGAGAAATAAAAGGTACCAACCCTGGTTCTGTGGCTGAAAGGATCAGAAATAGAGCTATTCAATTGTATCTACATAGGAACATTTGTAGAAAATGTGTTAAGCAATGATCATCATGGAATAAAAGGCCTTGGTATCAGACTCAGTGTTAAGTCACTATTTTCAGCTGTGTCACCTTTTTGTAGTTGATTAACCATCTAGCTGTAAAATGAGTCAATACTAGGCCTCATTCTCATGAGGTTGTTGTTGGAATTTAAATAATCCCCCTAAATGTGCCGTATAGTAGCCCCCCCTTTGTCTGTGGGGCATATGTTCCAGCAGCCTGAGTAGATGCTTGAAACTGTGGATAAAACCCAACTTTCACCTTTTCACTTAAAGAGAGCAATCGACAGCTTCTCTTTGAATTGCCAGCATCTACCGTTGTTCTTTGGGGCCATTAAGAAGTGAAATAAGGAGTAAATAAATTGACATAAATCATGCACTGTTTTCATTAGCTGAAACATAGTATTAGGTCAGTCAGTATCTCTTCCACTTGTCCAGGAAAGTGCACAAGGGATGGATATAATAATAATCAATAATTACATATTAGATTACTGAGTACTGATAGCTTTATTCATGATTAAAAATAAGCAAAGATTCTTTGGGCATAGTCCAAGTAGTGGAATTGCTGGATCAAAAGGCAGTTCCATTTTTAGTTTTTTAAGGAAACCCCATACTGTTTTCCCAAAGAATCCTGAAACACCAATTCATAAGAACCTATGCACACCTATGTTCATAGCGGCACTATTTACAATAGCCAAGTGCTGGAAATAGCCTAAGTGCCCATCAGTGGAGGATTGGATCAAAAAACTTTGGTACACTTACACAATGGAATTCTGTATAGCAGAAAGAAAGAAGGAACTTGTACCCTTTGCAACAACATGGATGGAACTGCAGAGTATTATGCTTAGTGAAATAAGCCAGTCAGTGAAGGACAAATATCATATGATCTTACCCATTACGGGACAATAATGAGCAAAACTAACAACAAGCAAAACAGAACCATGTATATGAATACAAGGAATAGGCCTTCAGTGGTCAGGGGGAA